>CAMOHE010055574.1:0-69393 GCA_946598075.1 Artocarpus hirsutus
TTCAAAACTTTGAATACCAAAACTTACCAAAATATCCTCTTTTTGATTCTAGCCTTGAAATTCCTTTTGATCTGCTTCTAAGCCTCCTTTTCATGCAAAAATAACATGGGTTAACATCTCCCCTTAAACCCATGAAAAACCCCTTGAAAACCCAATAAAAAGTTTAGAATTTTACCTTTAATCTTGTAAAAATCCTTGGGGCTTGCTTCTAAAATTGTTTTGGGGTTATTTTTGTAATTTTTGAGGTTGAGAAAATTTCTTGGAAGCTCTCAACAATGGCTGCCGAAGCTTGGTGGAGAAGGAAGAGTGAAAATGTTGTGATAAGCATGCATTAAATGCTTGCTTTTCCTTTTTGATTACTCATGGTAATCCATGAGTATACCCTAGGTGTCCTCACATGATTGGGCCACCTTTAAGGCTTGGTGGCCCAATAACAAGTTAGCAAATATGTCCACTTAGTTGGGCTAAAAATTTATACAGTGTAATTTTTCATCACATAGTATTTTTCTTATATTGCCGTGGTCAAAATAGTGTATTTCCTATCCTTAGACTATATAAAAATATTTAACTTACTTTTCGTTCAATTTTGGAGGCCAATCATAACATTTTTCGTATATGTGTTTTCACTTAGCAGTATTCTTATACTGCTTTGGCCTCCTTCCTACCCCAAATTAAGGTTCGGACAACCTCTGTGTCCTAATTGCATTCTAGTCATTCATTCATTTATACCACAATTTTCTAATTAATTGTGATATAAAATTCATTTTATGGATATTATTCACAGATTTCTGAGTAATTCAACTCATTAAATCTGTATTTTACCATATCCAACATTGCATCACATTTTCCATAAAATATGCAATCAATGCCGTTTATTTTTATTTTATCGTAATTTTGTACAAAAATTACAACTTTTACAAAAATCACATTTTTTAAAAGTAAATTCATTAATTAAACCCAATAAAATATTAGGTTTTATTAATGACATTTTCTCGGTCATCACAATTCCTTCCTAGGATCCAGGGCAGCGTTTAAACCTTTGCAACATGCATGATGACACAAGATTTGTAGTAGGCGCAATGGAGTATGCAACCTATGGGAAAATGATGAAAGCCACGAGTAAGGCCTAAAGGTAGTGATAGAGATAAATATGAGAGGATCGTGACAGGTTCTATCGCGAGCAATCTTGCAAATAACGGGATAGCGAAGGAATCACAACCCCCGTTGCAACCCAATGCATTTTTCTATATAAGGAGTTGCAGGCGACCTGAAGAGGGGAGGGTGGCACCGATGAAGGGGATTCGCAACCACCCTCACGAGGGCCCCGGCCATGACTATGACGGAAACTTACCACAAAATTGGTGGGTACCGCTGTTATCTGGGTTGCGAAGAAGGGTGGGTCACCAAGATCTAATATTTTCTAGTTCTTGGAGTGTCAATGGCTCTCTCCAGCGGCAGCAAATGAACAGAGCACAACATTGAAGTTTTTTTCCTTTTAGTTTTTAGGGTTTTTTTTATAAATTCGATGTCCCGTAAGAAAAATAAATTTAGTGTATTTAAACTCATTAAAACTATTAGTAAACTTGTTTGTTTATCATTGTTGGATTCAAATCTTGTAGACTAAAAAAAGTGCCTTATTGATGAAAGACTTTAGGGTTCTCATGGTAACATCTATTATTGTTATTATTACTATTATTATTTTGATCTGGTGTTTATATATTATTTTGAACCAAAAAAGTGGCCTAAATATTATTGATAATATTTTTGTTCTTATAATTTACATGTCGTTTGTTTATGTCTAGAACCGCGTATAACGTATATGGGAAAGTGATTTCCTTGTTTATGTCTTAAACAATGACCAGCTGGTAACGTTTCACGGCCAAATAATGGCTCTTAACTTTAGTATTTGTAAATTGAAACATTTCAGGCCCACAATTTGATAAAAGATAAAGATGATGAAAAATAAGGACTTCCCTTTTACTTAAATGCCATCCTTTTAAGTTTATTTTTTTAAATGGCACTCATGTTTGGAACTTAGAAAAAAAACGACAATAAATGAGAGAGAAAGAGAAAGAGAGAGTTGAGTAAGTGTTAAAATTTGTCTATTTAAATTGGTTGAAAAAGAAAAGATTTAAACTTCTCACGCTAACATTCCAAAAAACATAATAGGAATAATATTGTGGTACAATTTTTTTTTTAATATGACATGAAAAAACTTTTTTTTAAGTGTGGCATCTTCTATGATTTTCTAGCACAAATTAGCATCATCTCAAGATTAATAGGATATTTATTTGGGCAAACAATGAAACGTTTGAGGAGGAATATTTATAACTTTTCTTTTTTTTTTTTCTTTTTTGGAAAATGTTATTCTATTGCAAATCTAAACTATATAGACACCAATTCAGACATGAAAGACCATGACGCATTTAACGACTCAACCACAGTGATAAACTAAAACCACTAGTAGGTTTGATTGAAACATCCAAAGGGGTGCCAATAAAAAGAAACTGATTAGATACACCACTAATCGAGCACACAAAAGACTCTTTCAATTACAACACTATTGATAGTAGATCACTCTGATTAATCGATATCTAAAGACTAAAAGCAACAAGGCTAAACACATCATTGAAAAGAATGACAACTTATAGACTAGACAAAAAAAAAACAACACTGAAAAATGAGAGGACCACCTACGTTATTATATAATAGCCAACAAAAAAAAATGGTGGAAACACCACCATTTTTAATATTTGACAAACAGATAAATAAAAACAATCGAGAAAAGCCCAAATGAAACTGACAAAGTCTCCAATTACAAGCCAAACATCGCCGAGCAAGAGTAGGGAAGCTACAACACTATCAACTACCATAAGAAAGCTGAAAAAGCCATGGGCCTCTATCAAATAAGAAGCACCCATTGTCATTCACTTTTGCAGATCTGGAAGCTACAACACCCCAAAGTTAATTAAATGTTATTAATGTGTAGAATGGTGAATTAGTGTGCCATAATGGGTATATTAAGTTTAATTTGATCATTATGTGAAATTTCTAAATTTATTATATTTTTTATTATTTTAGTAATTTTTAATTATTCTTGATTATTTTTAATTGTTATTTAGATTTTGAAACAAAACAATTTGTCAAATGACCAACACGTCCCACTTTGAAAAGCCACGTGCAGGACGTGGTATTGAAAACTGCTTTCTTTCTCTTTATAAATTCACTCTCTCTCTCACTCTTCCTCACTCTCTCACTCGCTCATCTCTCTCTCTCTTTCTCGGATCATCTCACTCTCTCTCATTTTCTCTCTAAAAATTTTGAACCAAAATTTGATTTCAAGCTTCGGGATTGTAGATTGAAGGCTCGGGAACACAATTGAGCAACCACAAACTCGAATAAAAGCTCCGATTCAAGGTTAGTTTCAAATTTTCTAAACTTTTTCAATTTTTTAAATTTTCTTCCATTTTAAAATCTAAGCACTTCTAAGCTTAGAAAACCTTCAATCTAGGTTAGATGAACTTAGATTAACTTGAATACAAACTTTGTTTCATCAAAAACGGATTTAAATCAAGATTTTTTATTTTTCTCAAAATTTTCTCATTTTCGGATTTTTCCAAAATTTTTGTTTAAAACTTGTTTTGATGCATCAAAATGTAATCTACAATATTTTTCTATCAATTATGATGATTACCCATGCCAGAGAATTGAGAAAATAGGTTGAAATTAAAGATTTGGGCTCTAGAAGGCCGAGACCCGTGTGTGAAAATTTTTAAAATTTCCCAGATCGACAGGCCAAACTTCATGTTCGGCATGCCGGATTCATATGTTTGGTAGGCCGGATTCATCTGACTGGCAGGCCGAACCTGGGAAACTTCGACCGACCGGACTTGGACCTCCGGCAAGCCGAATTATGCAGTTCGACTGACCGAACCAGGGCGACCGGCAGGCCGATTGGACATGGTGTAATTTTTGTGATTTTCACCCGTTTTCACTGTTTTGAACCCCAATTGAAATTTCAACCTTATAAAATGATTTTATAAACTAAGTGGCACACTAGGAGACCATGAAATGACTTAATAACCTAGGATATCTCGGATTAGATACTAATAGATCTAGTTTTTATTTAAGGTTGTGTGTGGATCTACAGAACTAACGTATAACGGACCGGGATTACGGTGTGAGACACCGGCACGAGCATTAAGGTAGGACTTCTACCCCTTCTTTGGTAGCCAGATTTAAATGTTTTGGCCTCAAAGTGATTTTTAATAAAATGTTTTTCAATGATTGGTTGAAAAAGGATTTCTTGTTAACTGTTTTCTTAAACAGCAGATTGAGGTGTTTTCATAATAAACCTCATAATAAATGTTAATGATTATATTTGGTAAATATAAATTTTGATTATAAAAAGATATATGGGCATGATGCCATATCAGAGATCGGGTCGTGTAGTGAACAACCTTGGGGGCAGGTCCCGAAACCCAGCTGGGCCACTACGGTGGTGAATTACATATGGTTTGCCCAGGAAAAGAAAATGGTATTCTTTCTGAGCGACCTATTTAAATTGTTTTGGTAAGATAAAGCTTTTATTAAATTTCCATCTATTTATTTATTTGTTCTAGTTCGTTTTCTATATATATTTATTTGATTAATGAAATTTTCTTTTAAAGAATTAAATGTTTTAAATAAATGATCCTACTGAGCCTTTCGCTCACATTTTACTTGTTTTAAAATTTTACCCCATAGGTGGTTATCAGCTTAGGATCGAAGAAGGGTTCGCTGACCGGACTTGTGACCAATAGAAGACTTTGGGTAGGTTGTATTACAAAAATTCAAGGCATGTAAGAACTTAACTTTTCTTTTATTCTGGACTGTGGTTGTATTGTAATATTGTCAATACTATGTGTGTGCACAATATGTGGGCCAGTGGGACCCATACTCACTTCAGCCCATATTAAATTGTTCTATTTGTTCTCTTTATTTGTTTAAATATTATGATTGCTCATCACAAATGATTTTAAAATTATCACATTTTTACTATTAAAAATTATTCTAAAACCCAATTTTTAACTAAATTCTTACTTAATTAACTTAATTAATTTACCACGTCACCTCCCGTACCCCGGGGAGTGACAGAAGCACTTCGTCTCCATGGCCTTGTTGCACCATAGAATTCAAAGGCCCCTGACGAACCATGGATGACTTCCATGGTGAACCTCTCAGCCATGAAAAAATACTCCCATCTTTGCCTCCTCCAACTCATGCACAACTGAGCCACTGGCCGAGTCTTAGGGCCATCGATGTCTGAGCATGACTAGAATAAACAACCTAGCCTTCCTTCACTTGACAAAGAGAGAAACCTCCCCTCTGCCCCCTCCAACCATCGCACAAGTGAGCCATCTGATCCTCAAGGACGCAAGCATCCGAGTGCGGCCAGAAACCACGTCTGAAGCCATGTTTGAGCACAACCTCCAAGCCTAAGAACTCCCCCCACGCCACTCGTATGTCAAGCTTTCACTAGGGACACCTTCGTCTTATCACTCCAGCACCCTCCCAATAGAGTCGAGAGTTAAAAAACTAGCCCAAAGACGGCGCCGGACTCCGACCCTTTGACCCCCACTGTTGAGGTGCTGTAGAGGAGGGTAAAGATTAATTATACAATTATACTTTTTAGTTTTAATTATTTTTCAAGTATTTTTTACTCTTATTAACTACAAAGGTGTCTTTAAAATTTTTTTAAAAAATTATTTAAATTTATTTCTTGTGTACTTCTTTTAAAAAAAAATGATCTTGAATTTTATGTTTTTTAATGGTCTAAAATTTTTCAAAATTTTTCTTAAGAAAAAAAAACAGTTTTTAGAAATAAATACAATCTAATTAAGGTTATCTTTTTTTTCCCCCAATTTATTCATTTACAAAATTATGATCATTGTTGAGTATAGTGACGAGCAATGGTTATTTCCGTAGACAATTGGTTCTACTTTCTTAGTTATCAACTCATCAACCTAAGGCACACTTACACTAAACGCAAAATTGGGGTGGGTTGTTGTTTATGAACTAAATTGCTAGATTGAAGAAGCCACAAATAAAATAAAACTATGATAATAAAAATGGTTAAAGGATCATTCATCACCACTAAACAATAGCTCTTAAATTAATCATAAAAATTATTTTTAATTCTTTATTGAAACTATAAACCGTAAATAATAACAAGCTCTGTTATACTAATTTTTCCTTATGGTGTCCTTTAATAAAACAAGCTCTTTAGAAAATCTTTTTCTATTAAAACCTATAACAAACTCTTTAGATTTAACCTAACGGAAGTATTAAAATGAAAAATATAGGTTGATCTAAATAACAAACATACAAGTTCGATTCACTTAACCTTGGCTATATTCTAGATGCAATCATATGAAAACTTGACCATATTCAATAACCATAATTTACTATTAATAATTAGAAAAGCAAAACAATTATGAACAAAATTTCCAATCTACCAATAGATAATTTTCAAGTCCTACTCAATTGCACAACCAAATAAAACAAGAAAATAATCATGAATAATAATTATAAAAAACATAAACAATCCCAATTGAAAAATTGAAAAATAATTCTGACAATCAATTATATAGCCATGTTTAGGGTTTTAAAATCGCTATTAATCAAAAATAAAACTACACCAAAAGCATAGAAAAATAAAAGAAAGAAAGAATAAGAAGAAGAATGATTATGGCATTGAAAAGTCTTCTAAGTAGATGATTCCCCTTGAGCCACCACCGGAGCTTTTCTCTCATCTTTCCTCTCCTAAACTAAGAAAAATTGATCAAAAATGTTGTCTTCTTCTGCTCCAAAGTGATCTATTTATAGGTTTTTAATGTTAGGAGCAGAACAGGAAAGTTTAGAGCTTCTTTAGACTAAAAATCGGGCAAGAATGCAGCCTCTCATGTCGCGGCTTGATTCCCCTCATTGTAGCCTGCCTTTTCTCATAAATTCAGGGATTTTGTTCCATCTAGTGTTGCTGCGCCCTTTGCTGGCATCGCGGCACACTCTTGGTGGCCACACAGGCCTGACTTGCCGCTCAGCGGGTGCTGCAGTGCCTAAGGCTGGCGCTGCGGCCCTCTTAGTGGCCATTAGCCAGGCCGCAATGCCCACTTCTTGAGATTTTGGCTTGATTTCTTCGAATTTGTTGTTCGTAGCGATGTACATGAAAATGTCTTTCATGCTCCTAAGTTCAATGTTTTACTCTTCTTTCATTCTTTTGCCTTAAAATACTTATACAACAAAATGACAAAAAGAAAATCAAGAAACTAACAAAGAAAACATAAGAAAAATGATATTAACGGATGACCTGTGGAAAAATTCAAAAAGTCTCGTGGTTTACGTCAAGGCCACCCTCTGTCACCTTTTTTATTCACTTTGATGGCCGATGTTTTGGGCAGGCTAGTGGATAAGGCGGTTCTATCGAATTTATTAAGATGCATAAAGGTAGGGAGGGAGAAAGTACTTATCTCTCGTTTGCAATTTGCGAAGGACATGTTATTTTTTCTACATTTGGGGGATAATAATCTTCAGAAGCTCATGAGCCTTTTATATGTTTTCTGCCTGATTTCAGGCCATAAAATCAATACGAGCACAAGTGTTATGGTGGCAATTAATGTGAAAGCACAGGAAGTTCAAAGATTGGCTAGCGTTGCAGGTTGCTCTATAGGGTGTTGGCCTATAAAATACTTGATTCTACCGTGAGGGGTAATTCGTTAACGACTTCTTTTTGGAAGCTAATCGTTTCCAATGTCACCAAAAGACTGGATGGTTGGAAAAGAACTTTTTCTTTCTCGCGGAGGGCGATCAACTCTCATCTGGTTCTTTTGTCCTAGCCAATTTACTATATGCCAATTTTCCGTGTCTTGAAAGGTGTAACGATGTGTCGAAAAAAATGACGCGCGATTTCCTATGGGGAGGTACTGATGACGTGCATGCTGATCATTTGGTATTCCCTCTCCCTAGAGAGAAGGGAGGTTTAGGGATGGGGAAGTATTGTGATAGGAAACAAGACTCTTCTCTTAAAATGGTTATGGAGATTTTCTAGAAAGCATGGTTCCTTTTGGAGTAGCGTGATTAAAAGTAGAGAGGGCGCTTCTTTCGAGGATTGGAGGTTGGGTAAAGTCCCGAGGGTGACCAATAGATGCCCTTAGAAGGCTATTTAACCTCTTTATATCAATTTTGATGCTCATGCTGAGTCCAGAGTCGGAGAAGATTTTGGGAAGATGTGTGGGTGAGAGGGCTATAACTTTTCCCACAGGTTTCCTCGCCTGTTTAGAAATTCATTATTAGCTAATGCTCCAATAACGTCTTTTTACGCTCTTGACCTAAACAACACCATTTCTTGGAATTTTCAATGTATTTGAAATTCTAGCGAGAGGTAGATAGAGGAAGTGGAAGATTTGTTAGCCATTTTGGATGGGGTGAGGGCGTATGCGTACTCTTTAGATAGGAGGGATCCGGTCTTTTCTCTTGCAAATCATTTTTCAAATTCCTAATTGATGACCAATCTTCTTTTCGCTCTTTTGTTCTTTTTTCTTAATTTAATCTGGAAACTTTGGTTCCAATTAAAATTGAAGTTTTCAGTAAGTTATTGCTCTTGGTGAATTGAACACTCAAGATATCTTGCAAAGAAGGAAGCCTTGTCTATATCTCTCTATAGGGTGGTGTGTTTTATATAACAAAGAATGATAGAAAATATTTGAAACTAAGTACTCAACAATAAAATTCAACAAAGTATTTTAAATCAGAATGATATCTTTCTAGTTTCTAAAAACAGAAGCATAAATTGAAAAATGATCAAAACTATGAGGTATAATTTCTTAAATAACCCATAAGAGAAGGTGAGTCATATGGTGGTGTGTGTTGGCCTTCTTCATTGGCAGCAACATGCGTATGCCGACTACTCGCCTTTTCATTTTGTTTTCTTCTGTTGCTGTTGAAGGGCTTTGATGTCCTTGGGGTTTTGATGTCCTCACTTGTGAATTTTTAATTTTTATTTTCCATAATGATGGTTCTTACCTTGATTAGATTTTATATTTGTCTTCTTTGTGTATGGCTTTGGCCTTATATTTTTCTCGATGTTAGTTGATCGGAGCTTTCCATCAACTGTAAAGGATCTATTAAAGAATCATGCATGTGCTCATCTTCGGTGATCTTTGGTGTGCCTTATTTAGTGTTATATTCATGGAGTCTGATATATACTATTTCCCTTTGAGCATTATATGTAGTTACAAGTTGTCTGTATGAATTAAAGTTTTTATTGCCTTTTTTGCTTTGGGATATATTTTCTTTTTACAAAAATAAATGAGGTAGAAAAGAGTCCTCAACAGAACCACCCAAGACTTGCCCCTAATACACATCCTTTGAAGTGTTCTAGGACCACCGCACCCAGCAGGAAAAGGAAGCTATCAGCCATCCATGTGTACTCTTTTTATTATTTAATTCATTATTTATTTTTATTAGTAGTCAATTTTATCTATTCTAGATTATTATTAGTATATGTATATTAGAGCTCAAAGGATGATCGCCCATAATTTATCGATTTTAAGGTTAGGGTGACATATTGTTGCTTTCACTTTCATAATGAATGATGTAGAATCATGCAAGGAGCGCTCTACCTTTTTCTCACCTCCAGCTATACGGTGGGTTGTCGAAATTGATGTGTTAAGCATGGATTTTTTATATTTCATACGATAGGCATAGCCGTATGGAGCCTACGTCAATTAAGTACAGCTTGTCAGTTGCTAAAACAACTAAATGATATCACAAAACACGCAGTATTGAGGATCCCAGAGAGTGCTCGGCCACCTCCGCAGGTTGGAGGGTCTTTTTAAGTAGATGACTCGTTAGGCTGTTGAAGCGGGACTTCTTTGGCAAAAGAACTTGACTTACTTTGTTTTTCTTCTGGAGTTGTCATTTTCTATCAAGAATGATACGTTATTTGACGAATTTTGGATGCTTGGAGGCCTTGTTGACCTAAAGTGGTTTAGAAAGATACTTTATTGATGGTGATCAGTCATGGTATCCGTAGCATTCAGTTGTGGAGAGCAATCTTGCCTCAGGGCAAAACGCTCCCCACAGTCCAGAAGATGCCTTCTGGAAGGAGAAGCGGGACAAGCTAGAGACCCACCCTTCCTCCTAGTTTCATCCAAGCATTCGGGCCACCATTCCATGAATAGGAATGGGACAAGGATTGAAAACCAGCAACATACCTCCCATATCGAGATCGTCATCCAAATCCGTATATAGGCTACACCAAAGCAAGCACCAATAACAGTTGATCAAGCAGTGGTAATCCATAAATAAACCAGTTTTGAGGTTTTCTTAAAGATCATAATTGTATTTTTTTAAAGATTTTTTGCGAAGCTAATTAATGGTCCAGATCACCAAAAAAAAAAAGCCATCAATACCTATATTTTAACGTACGGAATCGATGAGAAGAAAAAGGAGGGCCTTTACCACTCCTTTCGTGATGAGATCAGCAATTGATCTTCACTTCTAATGGTTGGTGTTCTGTTGATTTCTGCCCGTGAAAATGCCCTAACCTTCTTCTTGAGAACAAATAAATTGAGACTTAAAGAATTAATTTGTTTGTCAAGGCTTAAGAAAGAAAGCCTAGAATGCCTCACAAGAATTGATTTGTTTGTTAAGAGACATTAATTTCTCGGTCCACATTGCCTTTTGTTTTTGACGCAATAATAACGACGAATGATGACAAAGGGAAGGCCCAACTGCCTTTAATTTTATGTCAAGATTCTAAACCAAGGAAAAAGCAGTGAATTCTAGTGAGTAATTTTGTCTGCAATTTGGAGCAAAACGCAATTTCAACATTTGTTTCACTTTCTTCCAAAGCTTTCGTCACGTCGGAACAGAGCACTAACGAAGACAAAAAAAGATTCATCAAACTTGATCATGATGCAAAAAAATAGCAAATTCACTGCTACATACTTAATTTTTCCAAAAATTTAAACAATTGATTATCATGTTATTTAGCTCTCTCTCACAAAAATGTCGAGCCATATCATCCGGCCTAGAGTAACGTAAATGGTCAAGCGAATTCAGGTGCTTAATCTCCTCAACTCGTTCACTTGCAAATATATTTTTTCAGAAAGAAATTTCACTTATCAAATACCACAACTCTAGATTTCGTTTCCTTCATGTTTTTCTTTCTACAGTTTCACAACAGACAAACCAATGAAATAATTGGGAATTCGAAGAGTCTGCCATAACCTTGCAAGCTTCGCTAGCATTTCCCATCGACTTCCAAGTACTAATGTCAATTAATTGAAGAAAAGCTTGGAATGACTGCAAATGATATAAGCTCCAAGCTTAGCAATACCTAAACAGGCCTTTTTCCAGAGACTTGAAGTTGGCCCTCAAACATAATATAACACCAGAGCATACACTTCAGCACAAAATCAAACAAATGCAAAAGAATAGCAAAGCCAACTAACCGACAAAATTTTCATATTATATGAAGAAGAAACTACAGTCTTCAATTCGAATAGAACATCCAATTAAACCAAAGAAGATCCACGTTCGATATTACTAATACCAACGTTAAAAAGAAAGTAACTACCAACCAAGTTCAAGTCTCAAACAAACAAACTTTAATAAAAAAAAAAAAAAAAGACCAACGCTCTAGTACCTCCTTCCAGTTGCACCGCGGCCAAAACCTTGAGTAGGAATCACAGGCTGTGGCTCGACTTCAGTAAGACCCGGAAGGTCAGACATGCCAAGAGCAGAAAGCATGTCAAGAGTCTCCTTGTCAACCTTAATTTCGTCGGTCTTAATTGCTGACTCATCAGGAACAAAGTCCATGCGACGCTCACGCTCCTCCTCTTGCAGCTTCAATGAGATACCCCTCACTGGACCCTTCTGAATCCTCTTCATTAAGTGAGTAGAAAACCCAGCAATCTTGTTCCTGAGCCTCTTTGTTGGGATGAGGGCAACCTCTTCCAAGATCTTCTTGTTGGTGTGGAAATCCAACGTCATTCGAGAGTAGTACCTCTCAATCACTTGGCGAGAGGACTTCTTCACGGTCTTGGTACGAACACGACCCATTCTTGAGACTTATCTGCAAAAAGATTTGAAGAAAGAAGAGAAAAATTAGCAAACAATGCATATTTTTGTCGAATAATGAAAGCAAAAGAAACATAATAAACTAAGTCAAACATTAAAAGGTGCTCTGGAAACAATAAAAATGCAATAGGCTTTGACCGAGATCAAGAATTATGAAAGGTCGACAAGGACAAGGACAAGAGACAAATATTCAACTATATCATCTACTTGATTCAGTTTGCAGCGTGCTCAAAAACAACTAAGAGGACTATAACATGACATCGGGCAAAAGGGATCTAGAATCAACAGACCACTCTTTTGAGCTACACAATTAACAAATACCAACTAAATCAGTATGTGGAATTATAAAAAAGAGAGCATTTAGTAAAACATGTGTTTTCTAAAATAAGAGCCATGTGTTAGTGTGATCACAAATACAAAACATAAGCTAATCCACAATGAGGAAATAAATTTAATATTAAGACAAAATAAATTTAAAAAAAAAAAAAGCACAAGTAAAGGCCAGTATGCATCCTCAATTAAACGTCAAGAAACCTTCTAACAAATCTAGCAATTCATTCCAGGAATTGATCAATAACGGTATACTTTTTTCTTCTTTTTTTTTTTCTTAAACGTAAACACTAAACATGTTTAAAACATATTGGGCTATCCATTACAAATCTCAGTTTTAACCATCAAAATAAACAGATCGACCAACTTTCAGCAGATTGGCATCGAAAAATGCTTCAAACATAAAATGAAAACAATGAAACGACTATTGCCATAAGATTACGTAACAGGAGTAGGCATTAATAAATTAATGGGGAAAGATAGAAGAAAAGGAAAGGCTTACCAGAGTGATAAGCGAGAGAAGAATTGGGATCAACTGTGAAGAAGAAGAAGAAGAAGAAGAAGAAGCGACCGCCGAACAGAAGAGAAGTGGCTGAGGCAGTCTGTTGGGAGAGAGGCCAACGCGTTAAATATGTGAAACCAATTAGGGTTTCTCTTTTTCTTTTTTCTTTTTTTTTAATGGAATTGGGTTTCTCTTTCTTTGGTTTCTACAGGCCAGGCAGCGGAGGAAAGAGATCCACACAACTTTGTAGCCCACTGCGCTATTTTTTGGGCCTGCTTGGGGATCACCTCTGAGAAGCCCAATGCACCTCTTTAAAGGCTGGGTTAGATAGAAGAGGTGGAAGAAGCTAAGGTCCATGTGGTTTCAGGGGTAGAATAGTAGTGCTCGTAGGAATGGTAGGGGAATAGATTGGAAAAGTTATTGTTCATTTGTTTGGTCAGTATTTTAAAAAACAATAAAATGAAATAAGAATATTTTATTTTGACAATACTATCCCTGTTAATAATATATTTATATAGGGGTGTTTGGATAAAAGGGTTAATGAGAAAGTGTACTTTGACAAAATAAATTATTCTACCCCATTTTCCCAAATTGGGTTTTCCCCCATTTTCCCTCTCGTCTCCAGCTTCAGGGAGCTAGAGGTATTCTTCTCTTCTTCTTCAATTGAGGCCCCTGAGCTCCTCTTCTCCTTGTACTTCTTCTCCGTCTTCAAGTTAAAGAGTTCGATTCTAAGATCATTGGTTTTAAAATAGCTATCAGGAGGCCCTACTTTCATGTGCGGCCCCTCAATATTGCAGAACTTGAAAATTGGCATAACTACTTCGATTTTATAGAGAGAGGAAACCTTAATAAGGTATTTGAATTGTGTGTTTTAGATGGTTGATTATCCTTTCTTTTTTTTTTTTTGGTAGTTTTAAGTAATTGCACTCTTATATATTGACTTATGTAAATAATATTGTTGGTTCATATGCTTTATCGGCTAAACGTTAGATGAAGCAACTTTTTTAAACATGAAATTGAACTAAGACTAAAGCATGGGCCTTCGATTTGGTTACTTTGAGGCTAAGTATTTCAAGCCCTTATTTGTCTCAATGGACGTTCTAGGTTCATGGTGTGTTTGTACATGTAATTTTATTCTTTGTAAAGTTCCAATGTTATGATGTAGGTATCTTATGTTCCTAACCATCTATATGTCATGCAAGGAGGGTCCCTCATCTCGTATTTGAGGGGCCTCTCTGTTTCACTAATGGAGTACTTTTTGTGCATATCTCCTGCATTTTGTTTTATTGTTGGTTAATGAAGGATGGATAGAATGACTTCATATATGTGTTTTTGGTGAATCAAGTTGTCAAGTTGCATGAAAGATGCCTAATAGCATGTGTAAACTATCCTGAGTATTGGGTTCGATATATTTTGAGCATGGAATCCGGTGGAAGTTTGGATGTTGCCAATAATGCACTTGCCCGTACAACCCAAGTGTTTGTTAAGGTAGGATTTTGTGTCGTGGTTCTTAACCCATAAAGGAACATATTTTTGAAGAGTAATCTTTGGTGGCACACCAATTTTTTTGGAATCTACTTAAAAGTAAATATGATGTAAATAAAAAGTTTCCACTATTTAAGATCTGCCTTCTATTTAAGCCAAAATTCTTTTTCTTAATTGCATTCGGGAGTGAAGAAAAGGATTGGAGTAACTTATAATGTCTGCAGATATGTCGAATGCTATTTCTATAGATATGTCTATAGAAAAGGATTGGACCTGCTTATAATGATTTTGAATGAGATGTACAAGTACAAAAGAACAGAGTCAATATGAGGTCTACATGGTATCAACCTCTTTATAATGAAATTATAGCTGAAGATATACAAGTACAAAAGAAAGGGATCGATATGGGGTCTATATGGTATCTATATGGGTCAACACATGCAGACCCAATGTAGATATCATGTAGACCCATGTAGGACATGGGTGTAGACCCTATGTCAATCCTGTGCAGAACCATATAGACCTTAGTGTCTTTATAAGCAAAAATTCACATGATCGTACATAACTATACAATTATCCTATTTTAAGAAAAATTATGTACGTGGGATTTCTCTACTTGTTCCATATTTAAGAATCATTGCATAAGAAGGAATATTTTCCAAAGAACATTATCTTTCTCTTCTTTAATATTCAACCCATTATAGGGATGAGAGTGAACATATGAGATTGAAAAATTGTAACGCCCCAGAATTAATTAAGTATTATTAAAATATAAAATGGTGGATTAGTGTGCCATAAAGAGTATTTTAAATTTGATTTGATTATTTTGTGAAATTTTTAAATTAATGTTATTTTTTATTCTTTTAATAATTTTTAATTACTTTTGATTACTTTTAATTGTTATTTTAAGTATTGAAAACAAAATGTCAAATACCAAACACGTCCCATTTGAAAAACCGCGTGCCACACACACGGTTTTCCTTCACTAGTTTTGCCTCTCCTTTCTCTATTTATCTCACCCTGTCTCTCTCTCATTTTCACTCATTCTCTCTCTCTTCTCGTGCATCTCTCCCTCTCTTTCTTTCTCGGTTTCTCTCTTTCTCTCTCAATCTCTCTCAAAATTTTTGAAGTAAAAATCAATCCCAAGCTTCGGGTTAGTAGATTGGAAGCTTGGGAACCCAACTGGACAACCACAACTTCGGTTTAAAGCTTTGATTCGAGGTTAGTTTCAAAATTTTAAAACTTTTTTAATTTTTCAAATTTTCTTGCATTTTGAAATATAAGCTTTTCTAAGCTTAGAAAACCTTCAATCTAGGTTAGATGAACTTATAATAACTAGAATACAAGCTTTGTTTCATCAAAAACAGATTTAAATCAAGATTTTTTATTTTTCTCCTTTTTTCTCTATTTTTAAATTTTTTTGAAAATTTTGTTTCAAACTTGTTTTAAAGCATTAAAAAGTGATATACCATGTTTTTCTATCATGTATTGATAATAGCCATGCCAAAGAACTGAGAAAACACGTTAAAATTGAAGATTTGGGCTCGGGGAGGTCGAGACCCATGCTTGAAAAATTTTAAAATTTTTCCAGATCGATAGGCCGAACTTCGTGTTTGGCAGGTTGGATTCATTCGACCAGCAGGCCAAACCTGAAAAAATTTGGCCGATCGGACTTGGTTTTCTGGCAGGCCGTCTGAACCAGGGCGACCGACAGGCCGACTAGGCATGGTAAAATTTTGTGATTTTTCACCCGTTTTCATCGTTTTGAACCCCGATTGAAATTCAAACTTTGTAAAATGTTTTTATAAACCTAAATGGCACACTAGGACACTATGAAATGATTTAGCAATATAGGATATCTCAAGTTAGATACTGATAAATTAAGTTATTATACATTTAAGGTTGTACATGGATCTACGGAGCTAATGTATAACGGACCGGGATTCGATGAGAGACACTGACACGAGTATCGACTTCTACCCCTTTTCTTTGATAACTTGATTTTAAAATGATTTTGGCCTAAAAGGGATTTTTATCAAAATGTTTTCAATAACTGATTGAAAGAGCATTTTTATTGAATGTTTTTATAAACAGTAGATTGAGATGGTTTTCATAATAAACCTCATAATAAATGTAAATGATTGTGTTTGGTAAAAAGAGATTTTAATAATCATGAAAAGATATATATGTATATATATTTTAGGACGGGATGCCATATCAGAGATTGGGTCGTGTAGCGCGTGACCTTGGGGGCTAGTCCCGAAACCCAACTAGGCCACTACGATGATGATTTACATATGGTTTGCCCAGAAAAAGAAAATGCTATTCTTTCTGGTCGACCTATAAAATTGTTTTGGTAAGATAAGTCTTTATTGGATTCTCATTTACATATTTGTTTATTTATTTAGTTATCTATTTACTCATTCAAGTTCATTTTCTAAATGTTTATTTGTTTAATGAATTTTTTACGTTTCGAATAAATAGTCCTACTGAGCCTTTCGCTCATGTTTTATTTGTTTTAAAACTTTTCCCCTAGGTAGATTTCAGCTTAGGTTTGAAGAGGAGTCTACGGACAGAATTCACGGGCAGTAGAAGAACTAAGTAGGTTATTTAAATTATATAAATCAAGGCATGTAATTTTTTAACTCTTCTTCTTTATTTGGACTGTGGTTGTAATAATATATTGTTAGTACTGTGTGTATGCACAAGATGAGAGTCAGTGAGACCCATTCTCATTCCTCTGTAGCTTTTGTCATCTTTTTCTTATTGTTTATTTTATCATTATTCTCATTTGTTAAGAAAATTATAACTGCTTGCCTCTAAATTAGTTTTACAATTATTATATTTTTATTAATAAAATTAATTCTAAAACCTAATTTTTAACTAAATTTCTATTTAATTAACTTCATTATTTTACCATGTCACCTCCCGTACTCCGAGGTATGACAAAAATGAAGAAATATAACATTTTAGATGGACAGGTCAAGTCAGACTCACTCTAAAGCTTAGATCGATATGGGTCGATACATGGTCAATATAAGGTTTACATATTTATATTTTTTTTATAATTTTTAAATTATAAGAGGTCGATATGAGTCGATACAGGTTCGACTTAGGGTCTATATATGTAGACCTCATATCAACCCCATATCGACCTTATAGCGGCCTCTTTTTTTATGTTTTTTGATTTTGTACGGGTCTATATTAGTTAAGACCTGTGTGTGTTTCTCAAGATTTGAATAAACTGAAGGGATATTGTCAAAATTTCAAGCTGGGGCACATCAAATGGCCCAACTGATCTTTTCATTATGCAACGTGTGTCACTTCTCCATAACCAAAGAATATTAGCTTACAGATAAATAGTTATTAAGAAAAATCACTACTTTCATTTCGCAATATTAGTTTACAAAGTGTGTTAATTCTTCATAACCATTTGCACAAAATTTAGCAAAAGTTGCTTTTTTTAAAAAAAAAAATAATCAAATTGTAAAGAATTTCGACAACATAATGACTTAAATTAAGCAATATCCAAAACCTATAAACATAATCTAGACAAATACAAAACCTGCTAATATAACCCAGAAACTACAAAACCTACAAACATAATCCAGACAACTAATTAGTTTTTTAAAACTAATTGTAATAAATATCAGGTATTGACAATGTCAATTTTCCAAAACTAATTGTAACAAATATAAGGTATTGAAAATTTTTATAGTAAATGACAAATTTATAGTGTTAATAATTTATTTACCTTCTTGTTTATAATGTAAATAATTTTTATATATACAATAAATAGATTTATGATGTAAATAATGTACTTGCAATCTTGTTTATAATGTAAATATTTCTTATTTACGTCATAAATAACTTATTTGCACCGTAAAATGCTCATGTTCCAAACCTTGAATCCAAACATTCTGCCATAATCACAAATATTACACGCTTAAGATGAGCTCTCGTTTTGCACAATAGTAGAAGTGATGAAAATAGAGTACAAATCATCATGAATACTACATCCTTCTTAAGTTATCTAATCTCGCTTGTAGGTCATTGTCGATCCCGCTCTCTTCGTTCCCTGCTGTTTCCACCTATGGAACTTTGGCTTTCGCAGCTGGTGCAACAACAGCTAATGATGGCGCATTGACAAGCTGTGCGTTTTAAATAAGAACGTATTGTTATCACAAACTTAACATTTTAAATCAGATCATATAATCAAAGGCATCACCAATTATGCATAGTGTGCGATTTTCACGACGAAAATAAAAAGGTAATAGTGAGAAAAGTACCTCTTGGTTGATGTCGATACCAATCTCATCAAGCACCTGATTCATAAGTTCTTCAGTTTCCTCCTCTTCTTCATCCCTTCCAAAGCATCATCGATAGCATCTGTCATCACTTCGGTTACCAACTCCATCTTCTCATTCTGCCTTTTGAATTCTTGCATAATCTTCTGCAGTGATGGCAAGTTCATTTGTCTATTCATTTGGCCCATTGCCATTGTCACACCTTTCATTGCCACTCCCATCGCTTGGGTTGATTTCAATGTCTGGAAGTAATAAAGAATATAGCTTAGCGACAAAGTAGTGAATATAAACTTCAATAAAAGTTGAGAAATCCACAACCGCAAAACCTGAAGTACTATATATAGAGATCAAGCAAAAGCATTGAAACGAACAAACTTAATTTGGCTCATCTCCTAATGTAGAAAGATTTCAACATTCTTTCTCAGTAGGAAAGTAAAAAAAAAAACATTGTTTCAGCCCAAAAAGAAAAAAAAAGCATGGGGGTTTGGGGGGGTGCAAAAACAGTATTTTCTATTCCTAGATGAGAACAACCAGAAATAGGATCATTTCAAAGCCTGATGTCAATGTGTCTCTACTGAACTAGAATCCCAAAGAGTGTCAAAAGATGCAACATAAGATATGAAACTTTGAATCTTTTTAAGAGTTGGATTAGAAAACGAACACACCATCTGCCCTTGTTTGGCACTTTTCTTGATCTCTATAATTAGTTTCATCTCCTATGCCTGAAGGCCTTGCCTCTCCCTTTCTATTTCCCTGATAGATTTATCGAGCACCCTCTTGTTTCCTGCAGAAGTGCTGTGATCACATCCATCTACTTAGTCTCAGCTTAAAAATGGTATCTTTATCTATGTACTGGTACAAATAACAATGCCAAGTGAAATTAAATAATATAATATAATATAATATAAAATGAACTCCAAATGAATTAAAGCATTTGGGAAGTAATAGAAAATGGAAATATAGAGAAGACCTCGAATACGAATTTGACAAGCACCTTCTCCCATTGTGTTTGGTATGGATTCCCTCCTAAAATTCCTCAATATTGGCACAGCAAAAATTTGAGTTTTTTTAGGATTTTTAATCCCTCACCCAATCCGATCCCTCATCTCATGGGTCCAAAAATCATTCCAGTAATTCCCCCACCCATCTGTCTCCTTCCAATTTTCCCTCCTACCAAATAAGCTCTAACGTGTTAATATCTAGATAATCTAGAAATCGTCCGAAAATCATTCAAGTAATCCGCCCACCCATATGTCTCCTTCCACTCTTCCCTCCTACCAAACAAGCTCTAAAGTGCAAATATCTAGATAATCTACAAATCAGATAGTCGTACTTGTTATACTTGATTCTAATTTGTGCTAAGATGTGGACATGTCCTTAATTTCCAATAGATATATACTCATAAAAAAAAATATTGCGCCACAAAGAATTTGGAGAAAATTATATCGAAACTTCAAATTAATTTAACCTTACTCTAATCGAGCTTCAAAGAAGCAAACTTTACAGCAAACCATACTCCTTAGTAATTGGAAAAAAAAATCAAAATCAAAACAAAAACTATCAAAATGTGTATAATTAAATCAATTGCCATAGTTCATTCCAAAAATCTACAAAAACCCAATATTTATCGCCAAATAAAATCTTTTTCTCGACACTATTCAACTCAATTTCTATGATTTCTCAACCAATTCCTCACAAACTCAAATCATTAGTAAAAACAGACAATCCAAAAGAAACTAAAATCAACAATCGGTCCAGCAAATTTCAAGCAATCAACAGATTAAAACCCTAGAAAAACAAATTTGCAACACATAAACTTAGGAGAATTGGATTATTGGATAGACCTGTGGGGGTTTTACGCTTGCTGAAGAGAAGACTCATTGGGGCTAGACGGACGATTGAAAAACAATCTAAATTTTTTGATGATTGTTTGTGATGTGATCCGATTGGATGGTATCTTAGTATTTCTGTGTTTTGTTGCACTTGGATGAAAGAGATGGAGTTTTGTTCTGGGAAGGGCAAAATGACATATGGAGGCCGAGATGGATTAAAAAAACCAAATAGGAGACATGCCATCAGTTGTTTGGTGTTAAAAAAAAAAGTTATTTCTCCAATTAAGTATCTTGGGAGCTCTTTCATCAAATTTTGCCTTTCAGACCCCATATTGACCCACAATAGACGATCCCAAGCCCATCAAGATGGGCGTTTTTTCAGTTTTCAGCCAAAAAAATTGAGAACAAATTCATACTTCTATTGCCCTTTCATTACAGTTCACAATTTCAAGAATTAAAAACACAATGACCATTACGAGGTGTTTTTGAAAATTTAATATGTCAATGGGATGCCTTTATTTGTTTTTTAAAAAGCAACCAAATATATTTATATAACACATGTAGTATTTATACCTAACTAAAATATTTGTGTTGGTCGCGTAGAGATGGAGGTTAGCTGCTTTGCCGTTGTTTTTCTTTTTTGTTTGTGTGTTGTTTTTCGATGTTTTGTTTTTGTTTTTGATTCACATTTTAACTTTCTCTTTTGCTTGTTTATCCAATGCCATGCAATGCAATCTTAACCCAATTTTTGAACCAAAATCAAAACAATCACATACAAAACACTCATTTTCTTTTGATTTGATTTAAGATTGAAAATGAAATTTCATTTCTTCATTAGTCATTTGTTGCTGCAGATAAATATATACTATAAATACAAACATCATTAAAAATAACAATAAGTTGATGTGGAAAAAAGCATGAGCATATTGAATTAAGTAGATGAGAATCTACGGGTTAAATTATATATAGGTTACCTCTATTGGGTTAGTGGTCATGGCTTACTGTGTCTAACGACGTGAATGGCAGGGCGAAACGGAAGTCAACGATCGCCGGCGTTGATGCTTGTGGCCTTCTGGTTTGGAGGCGACAAAATCAAAGATTTGACAAAAAACTTGAACCAAACTTAATCAGATTACATTTCACAGAATTTGAAATTTGAACCAAAAATCCAAAAAATAGAAAGAAACAGATATATCACAAAGGAAAAAAATACAAATCAAAGCCACAACCCACAGGAAAAAAAAAACAGAATCAAACATGAAAAAGGAAAATAACTCACAAATTTAGAAAACCAGGCAGAGATGGACATTAAAAAAACCCAAAAATCAGCTGAAAAAAGAAAAAAGAAAAAAGGAGGTGTGAAATACCTTAGTGAAAAAATAAGGTGGAGATTGACGGGAAGGGAGAGAGTCGAAGAGGGGAAGAAAAAGACAAAAATGAAAAAAAAAAAGAAAAGTGAGGGAGAGAGGAGGAGCCGAGGAAGAAAATTTTTTCTCTAATTATGAAAGGTTGTGATTTAGGGTAGGAGGCTTAGGGGCAAAATTTGGGCTTTGGATCTGGAAAAGGCATACCAACGTGGAGGGGCTAAAATGGATTAAAAAATGTAGCATAAGAAATAAATGAGACATGTCAATCATTTTTTATGCAAAAAAAAAAAAAAAAAAGAGATCATTTTTCCAAATGAATTCTTGGGTGAGGTGTTTCTCCAAATTTGGTCATATATTTTTAAGAAAAAAATATGTAGCTAATTATTTATAGTTTTATTAGAAAAATTTGCCGGAGGAGGATGGTGGCTTTGGCAAAGAGGAGGAATAACTAATTTTTGAGGGTGGTTGGAGGAGTTATCGCTTTAGTGAGTGGGTCTTGCAGGAGGCTTTCTATAACATTGGGTTTGACGGAGGAGGAGGCTGTGTGGCAACATTTGTGAGTAGTGCTAACAAATGCATGAAGGTGTAAGCAAATGACGATGATATACACTGAAGAAGGACGACCGTGAGATTGTTAGAGAAGGTCGTTGGAGATCTAATCAGTGGAAGTGTTGATGCTGGGGAGATCGACATTGATGTGGTGGTGGTGGATCTGACGACGGTGGAATATAAGATGAAAGTGGTGTTGAAAAAAAAAAAAAGAACAAAGAAAATAAGAGGGGCAATTTCGGATAATAAGCTGACATGTAATTGAATGGTCATTCCTCCCGATGATGATTCAACTAAACAGTGGAAAAGTCACTTAATTTTGATTGACCATTCCTATTACTAAAAGCCACCTTAGTCCTCTTTTCAAGATTAACCCTTTCATTTCATTTTTTTCTATTAAACCAATCATGACTTGAAGATGATTGGGTAGGAGGGATGAAAAGTGTTGAAGAAAGAAAAGCGGTAGTTTTCTTTAAAGTTGTTTCGGTATTATATGAAGGAACAATGATAATCATCCTTAATTTTGTTCTTTGGGTATTAGAAAGCGAAAGCACAGAAGAATATAAATATGGGAGATGAAGGGATATAGCATAATTTAAGAATCATTAAAAATTAAAAGCATAATTTTTAAGAGTAATAGTTAGTAGCATAATATTGGTATGTTGAGACTTATAACAAAAATAACAATGTTATGATCTTGAAATACAATTATAAATTTGAAATGGTTAGATTTTTTTGTGTATGCAATATGCATTTACGACGATTGCAACTTTGTAGTATATCAAAAGACCAATATCAAAGTATATAAAATGACAAAAAGGGTAGCATGGATAATTAATTTAAAAAAACAAATTGTAAAAAAATATTATTTAAAATTAGAATCTTAAGTGGACATTTCATGTAATTTTTTGAAGATAATCATGCTACATACATGATAGGGATATATTGTTGCCTAAAATAAAACACCATTAGTAAAAGTGGATTTATTTTCTCATCATATATTAAGTTTTGTATTTATTGCTTTTCCATTAAAAAGATTGTCATGTGTAACATATGCGAAACATTATTTTAAATTCAAAAATATTAATTGAGGGAGATTTTGTCAACAAAAATAATTTAGAAACCAAAATGTTACACGTAAATGTTTAGAGACTTACAATACAAAATAAGTTTTTTTTTTTTTATAAAAAACATTGAATAATATAATTATATGTGGAGGTGTTAACTTGAATCGACCCTTCTTCAAGAATTGGGTCAGCCCAGCCTGGCCTAAGACCTAAAGTAGGGCAGGCCAAGTGTAACACCTGTTATTTTAACCGGTATGATTTTTGTAAAATTTAATGAATAAAATGTAACAATTTAAAATTTTGTAGCATTTAAATTACCAAGTTTGTCTTTGTTGTTTTAGTTATTAAAAAAAATGCCACTTTGGCATTTTCTTTTAAAATCTCCGAAGGAGACATGGAATTAATTCACCCTAACTACTAGGAGACGTTGAGATATTTTCTCAACCACCATTTTAATTCTTTCTTCATCTTCTTTCGTAAATTAGTTCATTTGTCCCCTCAATTATTTTGGCATTCCTTGCTAAAAGTCTCCGTGAGAGACATGAAGATATTTTTCTTTAATGCTTCTTTGTTTTCTTTTTACAACTTTCCCTGTGAACCTACCTTGTCTCCCTCTCCCTCTTAATTATTTTGATACATTTTTATTCAGCCCTCACCACCTTCTTCTCTAGTTTCTCATTCTCTTCGTTTCTCACTTCAATTTCTGACTAAAGATATAGATCACAAAGCTCTCTTTGCAGCCAAGGCAGCTATAATTTTCGGCCATGTTTAACGCCGTTTTAGAGTCAATTCAAGCTTGATTTTTAACCCTAACTTTGGTGCTTTTCAAAACAGTTTTGGAGTAGGTTTTCTTTAATTCAAACTTAGTTTTTAGTATGTGTTTTCTCCATGTTTAATGCATAAATTTTGTGTTCAAAATTCATGCAAATTTTTAGTTATGTTAACATGCATATTTGAGCATTTATGAACAAAAACTTGAGTCTTGAGTTGAAACCGACAACCAACCTTTATTTTAGTTTGATAATAATATTACAAACATGCTAGGAATATTTAAAATCGGTTTCCATAACTTTAAGATTTATGTTTTAATGTTTTGAGCTTAAAGAGCAAACTTAAGCAGGTTTTCATCATTATTTACAAAAAAGGCTAGAGATATGGTTTGATGATGATTTTGGTATAAAACTTATGAGAATATGTTTATTGTGATTATATAATATATGCTGCATATTTTGGAATGGTTTTGAGATTTTGAACAAGGATAATATGCTTTGGGTTAAAGAAAAACTTGACATTCCATGAACTTTGTAATACCTCTATGGGCAATGGCTCTTTCTTAAAATTTTGGGATTAAATGAAAATGAATTTTGTAAAGTGGTTTGCATATTTAAAAAGTAGACATCCTAAGCTTTCCAACGAGCTATCATAAGCCTAATTCGGAGTTGTATTTTATTTTCTATGAATTTTTTAATTTTAGGATTGAAAACTAGTAAACCAACCAGTGGCAGTATACCACCCGTCTACCTTAAGTAAACCACCTGTTAACCCATGTGCTAATTGTAAGTAGTGAACCCACCTTTTTGCAAAAGTATACAGTCAATTTGTCATGGTATACCACCTGCTAGCCTAAACCAAGAACCCAACTTTGCTCACCTTCTAGTCCCTTAATGTCTTGCAACCTTTCCAACGCTATCCTAAGTGATTTATGAATTTTATTAGAGACTAAAACATATAGATCACTTGTATGTATTTTATATTGTGTTTAAGACAAAAATTGTTTACTTTGGTATTTAAAAAGAAATTGCATAAAAACTTGATAGCACACTAGTGAGATGGATTTACACATAATTCATTTATGGCTGTGGTTATATGTTGTGCTTTAGTTTTATTTGTCCTTATGCACCCCTTAGGATCAAAGGTGTGTGGAGCTAACGTTAATTAATTTTGAGATTAAAAGATTATTGATAAGCTGGAAAGGTAGGGATTTTATTACTTATTTTTTGTGAGGTTTTGGTAAATTAAAATTTGGTTGTTTTATGTTGTAAGATATGTATATGGTATTTTGAATGTATATGATTATATCTATAATATGATGATGTAAAACTCGTCCTGTATTGTATAGCGAGGAACATAATAATTTGACACATGTTGTAAATTAAGAAGCATGGTTAGGAAAACTGACTTTATAAATGATGATTTAATATAAAGGGATGGTGAGATGTGAAGAGGGCGAGGGTTACGTCCTTAGGCACGAATACCCGAAAAGGTAAAATAGGGGGGGAGGTGACGACACTCTCTTGGGTCGAAAGTCCCAAAACGCACTATACAGAAATCGACTTGGTGAGGATTCGGGGCTTATGTCCCCTCACCAAAACACCCTTGGAATGTTTGAAGGGTGGCCAAGAGTGCCCATTTGGGGTTTCGATGGGTTGAGTGATACTTTATTTAACATGGATACCTAGAAATAATAATAAATTGTAATATTTTTATATATGTATAAGTATGAAACTCGGTAATGATTAACTATGGTATCCATGGAATGTGATCATAATAAACCTCATAATCTAGAATATGATGGAAATTAACAAACCATGTAGTTTTAATGTGGTAATGAATAAAACCTTAAGGTGAGTAATGGTTTTTCGTACTGGGCATGTCAATGCTTATCTCTATCATATTTACATCACTCAGGTGGAACTCAGTGTAACTTATCTGACGAGAAATAGGCAACGACACTACTAGTTCGTGTTGGAAGATCTTTGTTCATTTGTAACTCTTCTAGAACATGTAAGATTTGTATTACTTTTGTGATGGCTGTGTTAAGTTATTTGGGAATTCTACTATGGTGATGATGATTGTATTTTAAATAGTGGGTGCTACACTAAAAATTATGGTTTGTGCTTACAGTTTATTTTATTTTCTGTTTATTCCCAAAACCATGGGCATTGTTAAATGTTTTGAAATGATATTGTATTTAAATTTATTTTTATTTGTTTAATACTGCTAATTCCCACATAGGGGCGTTATACCGAGGATTTAAAACCAAACTAGATTTTGCAACGCTGCCTGTTAGACATGATGCCTAAGGAGTAAAATGTTTGTAATATGTTTTTGGATATATTTTATCAATAAAGAGTTTATTTATTGTTTATATAGTAAATGTTATTCTCTTTATGTTTATATTTGTTGAATGTATGATAAACAAACAAAAATCTAAGACTGTTGGTCTAAACCTTTAAGGAGCATTTGATAGACAGATTATGCGAAGGCATGAATCTTAAAGGTGATGATCTAAAGTCATAAGATCCACAACTGAGGGAACATAGTTGGACGTTTTATTCATGCTAAGATTGTTATGTTCTCTACGTCCTTAATGGAAGATGGCTTGTCTTGGTCATTGGAGTGGGACTCTACGAGTAGAAACATTGGTCTATTGTTATAGGTGATGATGCATTGGATCGGGACATAAAGTTAAATTGATTTAGATTAATAATTCCATTTGTGCTAATCAATTCACTTTAGACAATCATACGTGTTGTGTTTTATTCTTGAAATGACTAATGGGCCTATTCTCTTGACTTATGTATCTTGATGTACCAAAGGGTGACATCTTGATTTTATGATGGTATGCATATTGGTACGTTGGAGACATGACTCTTGATTGCGTAGACTTATTATTCATAGGTATGGAATCTATAACTGTTTTTGTAAAGTTAATGATATTCTGTTATATGCGTTATCTTGTAATTGGAAGATTAGAGCGTTCAACCATTTGAATACATAGGTATAACCAAATGGTATACTATCTTTGAATAGTAAGTTTTTCAATAGTGAGATAACGGAATGTAAAACAAAAATAATAGGAAGGTTAAACAGAATTTATCCTTAAGCCAATTATGAATATCCTATGAGGATATGACACACTATGATATATCATGAACACTTAGCTTACTTGAAGCTTCATAATTTTATTTAGTTTGAAAGTGTAGCTTTAAACTTTTAGTGGAGTAGCATTAGAGTTGATAATTATAAAATATATATTTAGGATATTATATTTTATAATTATAGGAGCTTAAACTACATAGGTTCATCAAGTCCCCTTTGTTAGCTCATAACAAATCTTGTAACGATATGGCGTGCTTTTCTAACAAATTGGTGATTTATGTTAAATTATTAAATTAGTAGAAATTTGATAGGATTAAATAATTCATGTCTGTTTATCGGTTGAATTAATTTTGTGAATTAATTCAAGATAAACATCTTGAATTATTAGGATAATATTATGTTTTGATCAAATAACTTTTCTATTGGGTCATTCGAATTTTTGATCAAATAACTTTTCTATTGGGTTATTTGAATTAAAACTGAGGCTCTATCTAAGAATCTCGGGTGGAAAATAGAAGATTCTCAGATATTAGATTATCGCAAGTTCGGCAGGCCGATCTGCTAGTTCAACATGCCAATGGAGTAACTTGGGTAGGCCAATGGATAAGTTCGGATTGCCAATCTAACAATAATCTAATTACACGTTTTAGACGTGATTTTCATTAGAAGTTGATCCATATTCAAATTTTGAGCATTTATCTAATAATGATTAACCCCATGTCGACCTCTACAAATACAAGGTGAGTTTTTTGAGTTATTTAGATCAGTTGAGAAGTATAGAGTGACTATTCTAGTGTGAGAAACTCTAAAACTTGCTAAGAGTTATTGTTCATAATCAAGTACCTTAGCTCTAGGTCTTTTCAATTGGTTGGAAGGAGAGTCACCAGAGAAAGAGCTGTACGACGTGTGACCACTCACACTCCGATCGCAGATAGAAAATAGCAAAGAAGACCAGTTGCTTGAGGCTCTTTTGGAACGCTCTTCTCTTTCCTAATTGCTGGTGCTCTTTGGTATATAAAAGATTAGTGAGATCTATAATTAATTTATGTATATAGGATGTCAAACTTGTCTTTTGAAAAATACTCTGATTTAAAATTTTTTAAAATTCTGTTGCGTACTCGTTTTCGAACACTGCCACCTCCTGATCTATTTTGAATCTCATTCCAAAGCTGGTTGAAATGTGAAACTTGATATGCCTGGGTAGCGGATTCGAACAGACTAATGGCATCCTTACAAGTATAGCGTGCTTTGAGATTTTATTTAATATGCTACATAAAATATATATGTGCATTCTTCTAAACATTACTCCCTGTGTTCTTGATGCTTTGGTTCCCATACAAAATGATAGATAATTCATCAATGTCTGATACAATTTTCCAAAGCTTTATCAAAAACCATGTCCAAGACTTGTAATTCTCTAAGTCCACTACAGCCCTAGCAATAGGATAACAATGACGATTACCATCTAGTGCCGCGGCGAGAAGCAACAACCCCTATAGTTAGTTGTTAAGAACGTTCTATCTATTGAAATAACCTTCCTTATATTTGAAAACACTCTAATGGCTGCCCCAAATGCCAGGAAAATATATTTGAACCTCTTGCTTTCATCTTCCTCTAAATGCGTGATAGTGCAAGGATTGACTTTTTCCGCCATGTATAGATAGCGGGGAAGTAGCTCAAAACTTTCTTCTGGTGAACCTTCCTCAACTTGTTAGGAATACGTTTCCCCTTCCATGCCTTCCAATAAGTAATCTTGATGCAGGCATGGGCCATCATTCTTATTAGTCCCATAGGAGTCCGTTTTTCCTTAATAGCTTTGAAGTTTTTTGTCGCCATTTCTGCAACTACTACTGCACTTGCTTGTTGGTGTTTCTTCATCGATTCTTGAAGCTGTAAGTATGAGTCTTATTATGCACTTGGATAGAGAAGAAGTTTGAGTTTGTTAGTTTCACTGCCTATAATTGCCACTTGCAATTCTCGTCAACACATTTAACCACATATACTTTTGTACATTATTTTATTATCTTAAATTTTAAGCAATTCTTCAATGTAGCTTCATGTAACCTTTTTTTTTTTTTTTAATCCTCATCCTTACGCTCAAAATTTGTTCCATCCCCAAAACTCTACGACACAGGTTCTTTAGCTTGGGTCGATTCACAGTCCTCGATAGCACACAACTATTCTGGACTCGATGCTAATGTTGATGTGCCTTAGTTATCAGGTGGTAAAAGTGGACCCCTCAGCTCCTATGACATTCGTCCCCTCTATAAAGATACAATCAAAATACTGGTCATGAAACTGCTCTCTTAAATTAGCATTATCATAATCTTGGTTCTCTTCCCTTGCATCTAATTCTTCTTCTAAATTATCGAGTCCTTGAAAATCTTTACTTACTTGGACTTGGTTGTCATTTTCATGCTTCTCAATGAGTTCTGCTTGTAATGACACGCTGATTTTATCATCACGATCTATCAAGAAAGCAAAAAACGTCGTCATTGGAACTTAGTTTCATGTCTATCTTACTTTAGTCTACTCCAAGCTTCAAATACAATTTGTTGGCCAAATATGCAAATGTAACATCCGTATCAATGGCAATGGCAATGGGCCTGTCATTGTTCCCCTTAACCCATTGGCATGGACCATTCTCTGCCTTCCACTCTCCACCATAACCGTGATTATTGTGCAAGTCATTTTCTGAAGATAACAGTTAAAAATATGTTAATCAACAAGACAAATAATACCAAATGAGCAAAGAAAATTGAAAATGTGAACAATACATGAAAAAAAAAAAAAATCACCAAAAACAAAAAATAAATGCACGAAGGTGATCTATTAAGCTCTACCATATTCCCCCCCTTTTCCGGGGGAAGTTCATGCAAGCGTTTCCTTTTTCTTTGCTTTTTTTTTTTTTTTTAGTTTTTTTTAGAGATTTTAATTTTGATGTTTATTATTATCTAAGAGAGGGTTAATTTTTGGCACGCATCAAATTTATTAAACTAGGGACATAGAGTAAAAGTTGTAAGCTTTAAAGGTATGAAACTAACGCTCCCGAATTTTATTGGTTTTGTAACTAAAACTCCCCAATAAACCCACAACAACCAAAGTGAATCGTGTTGCATTAAAGGTGGGATCTTTTTTTGCAAACAAGAAGTCCGTTGAGAGTATACAAAGGTATTCGAAGAATTGTAGGATGTTTTGATATTTAAAAATATATAATTTTAAATTTTATAATTGATTTATCTTTGTGGTGCCTTGATATTTTAAGTTTAAGAACTGACTTTATATTATAACAATTTTTGTTTTTGTTTTTTTATAATTGTTAAGAGCTTTATATTATTTTCAAATATAACAGCCTAAAAAGTGAAATTTTAAACATCCATTTTAACGAGTGTTGGGGGCGTCCATATAAGTCTCCTTGTGTATTTATCGCCAGAACCAACCAACCACCAACCAACTAACCCGCCTTAAAATCCAAACCCTTGAAAAAAAAAAGAAAGTAAAAAGTAGAGTTGAGAGTTGAGGGTTGAGGGATTGAGAGATGAGAGAAGAGAGAAGAGCGTCTGAGCGTACGAGAGAGTAAAGCAAAAACAAAAAAACAAACTGTGTCGTGGTCATGAGGGGAAAAAATTAAAAGGAAACGAGTGAGCCTCATCTCCAATTCCGAACAACATTTGTCCCAACAATGGCTTACTCAGCTCAACCCTCATTTCCGCTTCAACCTCAACCGAGAGTCTCCGCTCCGCCGGCGCCGCCACTCTCTAACAATTCGGACCAAGCTCCGCCTATTTTCCCATCTCAACCTCCCAATCCCATGCCTGCTTCCGCCTCCTCTTCTCGTATGTATTGAAGCTTTTCTCTATTTATTATTGTCGTTGTGCTTAAATAATTCTAGGTTTTGTGCTTGTCTTTTGTGAGAATTGATTACCCTCTAGGGTTTGGTTTTTGTTCACGAATGTATTTTGTATTTGTAATTATATATATTATATGTAATTTTGAGCACGTATGTGTATAGGTGAAGGTGAACATGTGGGATACAAGAATCGGCTGCAAGAGTTGACTCACAAGTCAAACATAGCATTGCCAGTGTATCAAAGCGTTAATGAAGGGCTTCAGCATGCCCCACGCTTTCGAGCAAGTGTGTTAGTGGACGGTGTCAAATACACGTCTCCAAATACCTTTTCCACTCGCAAAGCTGCTGAACAGGATGTTGCTCAACTTGCTTTCAACTCTATCTCCCACAAATACCCTCCTCTGCCACTTCCTCTCATTCACGAGGTTCCTTCATTGAAATATTTTCCTCAATGACCATGTTCTATGTTATTGGTAAAATGTTTCAAAGTCTTTTTTTCAGGATACAATCTTTTGCAAGTCTATCTTGAATGAATTTGCCACTAAGATGAACATACAACTGCCTACTTACAACACTATCAAGCCTCAAGCATTGCTTCCGGTGTTCAAATCATCTCTGCTTTTCAATGGTGTTTCTTACACTGGCGGTGCCGGTAAAAACAAGAAAGAGGCTGAACAATTGGCAGCGCGTGCTGTTATCCTGTCGCTTTTAGGTATCTTTACTACACTATCAACCACACTTTTTAAGAAACAACGGCGTCTTTATGTGTGCACACATGGTGCCTAACTAATTGAGGATGCTGCAGGTGATTCTAGAATGGAGAAAGTTCTGCATGATATCATTAAATCAAAAGTCAAGCTCTATGCCGCCTTGGATAAAGTTAATAACCTTAGCACTGTTCCTTTGACGACAGACATGACTGGGACTGGTAAGGACGTTGGAGTTGAAGTTGGTGGGCCTGCTAACGAAGCTCTAACTGCTGCTGTTAGTCTCGCAACAACTGTTGATAATGCTGCTACTGCTGTTCCAGGCTCTGGAAATGGGCCACCCAAGGATGAATTCAAAACACAAAAGCCAGAACATTCTTTTGGGGCAATTATTTTAACCGAACCAGCCTCCCAAGCAACTAAATTACCAATTGTTGCAACGGGTGATGTTTCAGACTCGGGAAATGAGGCACCAAAGCATGAGTTTAAGACACAAAAGCCAGAACCTTCATTTGGAGCAATCAATCTACCTGAGTCAGCCTCCCAAGCAACTAAATTACCAATTGAGTTTCTGCATCCAACTTCTGAACTCTCAATGGTAACCGGTCCAAGTTCAAAGAAGCGACGCAAGAACAAGAAGAAGGCTAATAAGAAAAAATGCACTGATGCACAGTGAGTTTTCTTTCTTCTAACTTTTACCTTGTGTGTATACTTTGTATGGATCTAGTGTCGCGAGAGCTTATATTTTTTATTTTTTTCATAAGAATGTTGTTAGTGCTCAAGTATATGAATTTTTTTACCCTGCAAGCTGATTTGGAAGGGATATATCGATGGATTAGCTATTGCTTGAAGTGGCCAGAAATTCAGATAACTGTTTGCTTTTATGATTATAAGCTGTCCCCATATACAAACCTAGTGGTTGCCGAGGCTCATGCCACATGGCTGACTCTCAACCTCAAGCAAAGACTGCAATTGGTGGTAGATCATTGGGATAATGATCCAGCCATTGTTGTTTCTCTACTCACTTTTTGTGCGTCTAGCTGCTCATTCTCCATTTCTCAGATCATAGATGTGGGCCGTGGCTTGTCCTCTCATTCTGTGTTTCTCTTTTGTGGAAGTTTGCTTTTATGATTAGAAGCTGTCCCCATATACAAACCTAGTGGTTGCCGAGGCTCATGCCACATGGCTGACTCTCAACCTCAAGCAAGACTGCAATTGGTGGTAGATCATTGGGATAATGATCCAGCCATTGTTGTTTCTCTACTCACTTTTTGTGCGTCTAGCTGCTCATTCTCCATTTCTCAGATCATAGATGTGGGCCGTGGCTTGTCCTCTCCTTCTGTGTTTCTCTTTTGTGGAAGTCTTCGTTATCCTAGAAGCATCAACTCCATATCCCGTAATCTAGCTAATTGTGTTATAGCCATTAATTACTTTTGATGTTCTCAATATCTGCCATATTCTTGTGGAGTTTATACTGATTTTAATGAATGCTTTGCTGTTCACTTTATTGCTTAGTTCGCTTTAAGTAGCTTGTGTTAGCTCTCTCTGTTTTTCTTTCCTCCGTAGGTGTAACTGCCTTACTGCCCCAGGTTTCCAAGCGCTGGGGAAATTTAATTTTTAGCATACTTTGTGATATTTTTTTTATGTGAACAATGCACATTTTCTATATTGCCTTTTTTTTGGGTACATATGCCATCGAAATCATCAAATTGACAATTAAATATTGCAGGTTGTCAATGGCTGCCTTGCCTTTAAACCAATCTCCACCTTGTTCAGTGGAACAATGACCGGAAAAAGTGTAAGCATGTATCTGTAACATTAGGCTTTGGCAGATCAAACATGTTTTTTGATTTTTTTGTTGTATAATGAACCACACTGTTTTCCGGGGCCAGCTATTGGAATCTCGATCTTGTTGGCTGATTTGTCTTCCTTCTTGGCCTGGCTATTTTTAAATTGTTGCGGCATTTGAGATTCATCAAACAAAAATCTGGAATGGCTCGGCTCTATCTACACCAGAATGTACATATGTATTGTCTGACTCTGGCATGTTTAGTTTCCTTATGTTTATTTTGTCCTTCTCAACTCACTTGCTCAACAGTATTATAATTGTGCTTTATGACTAGTACGAGAATTTGTTATCTGCTAAAGTAGTTACCTGACTTATTATCATATGCAATCTTTCTGGTTATTGACCTCAATAGATGTGTAATCACTTTACTTTTATCATGATTCATAATAAAGAAAATTTTGAGAAAAAATGTAATTGCGTTACAAGATTAAGAGGTTATGAGTCCTTATGCTAATCGCTTACAATGTCTTTATCATGCTTTTAGAACTTATACGTGTTCGTTTGGATCTTCTAGTTCTAACTAGTATTTAACAAAATGGGAAAGCGAATTGTGAACATAATAGGAAAATTCCTTTTTCTGTTATATCTATCAATCCAGGACAAGAAGATTCTAAAGCAGCTGGTGACCACAAGCTTGGTGACTCGATTTAAAAGAAAAAAAAAGTAGGAAAAGAAAAGAAAAAAAGAAAGAAGCACGTAAGAAGTTAATGTCTTACCGATACAGAGCCATACATGGAATTTTAATTTCTCCCTTGATTTTCATTTTTTAGGACGGCATGAAAATTTATGTATAATTATAGGCGTCAGAGTGCTGAAATGAGTTTGGAAGGAACAACAGAATCGACTTCATTCCTTATCTCCTTGTGGAACGTCTCTAGTGATTCCGGAGGCAAAGAAACGAAAGCCAAAACTCCCTCAACACCCTCTTCATTCTTGTGTGTAATAAGAGAAGTCACCATTCCAGGAACCAATCCAGTTCCAGCTCTTGCTGGTCCTCCATATACAGCTTTGCCCAAACCGAAATCAACATCGGTGAATCCCAAACGAGTCATGTCTGAAACAACAAATGCCCCTTCAGAGCAAAACCCTCTGCGCCCATTGGCCTCAATGAAATCCAAAACAGAAGCTCGGTACTCATCCCCGGAGACACCTTTTTTTAACCGCTGAGATCAAACTTGCAGCATGAGGCAGTGGTTTCTCAACGAGTTCGGCTGCCTGAGCAATGGCACAGGGAAACACAACAGCACTCCCATAGTAACCTTTTGGTAGAGAGGGCTTGTTTCGGAAACGGGTGTTGATTGGGAAAAGAAGTCTTGTAGTGCAGTTTGGGCTAAGAAGGGTTCTAGTTCTTGCTCGCCATAAGCAGGCAGTGAGAACATCAAAGGTCGGCACTTTGTTGCTGGGAAACTGGTTTTTGAGGAGTGATATATTGGTGCGAGAGAGGAATACGGATGTTTGAGCAAGGTCTTTGAATTGGGTCTCAGTGAAACTAGTGTTGGTGGGATTATCAGTGATGTCGTATTCAGGATGACGATAGGAAATGGCAGGAGGCGAGCGGGGCCTTCGAATGTCTCTTCCCCAAGATGGTAATGAGGAAGGAGACGATTTGGTAGGATGTTTGCAGAATTCTGACAAAGCCTGCATGAATTGGTATGCACCGTAAGCATCGCATATGCAATGGTTGAATGTGTAGGCCAGGACAAAGCCTCCACAGCCAAGTTTTGTTATCTGCAGACACACACATATACATTACAATTTGATCAAGACTGAAACATGTTTACGTTTGATAAAGACTTAAAATCAATTGTTTTAACTAACAATTTCTGTCTGTTTGAGCCAAGTAAGAAACTATGCAATTGACCCAGCAAAAAACATATTGTTACTCTTTGATAATCACAATATCTAAGATGGTGTTCTCTACTCTATTTCCTCTTCGCACTCACCAGCAAATAGAATGGGACAGATCAAAATGCGAATGCTTGCCGCACAACTGTATGACGATAATACACCACACTGACAAAATTTCTAATCACTTGACGTACGATTATTTATGTACATATATATTTAATTAGAATTTTAAATATCTCTAATATTTAATTATATGTCATATAGATGAAATTAAATAGAGAAAGCATTTTAATCGGTTTTTATAAGTAGGGAGTACTTTAACTGAATTTAAAAAATTAAAGAGGCATACGAGATTAGGTGCATAGGTGATTTATGAAAATGTAGTCTTGCCAACCTTTATACAAGTTTTTTTCGCCTCTCTTTTCCAAAAAAGACTGCCCTTTTACGCAAGTTGCAAGTAGTTTGTTGTTTGAACTTTCAATCTCTCTCAGCATGTACCAAAAGAAAACAAAAGCGCACCGCTAAACCAAACAGCGGCTTAACTTGTAACACCCCGAAGTTGATTAAATGGTATTAGAGTGTAAAATGGTGAATTAGTGTGCCATGATGAGTGTTTTGAACTTAATTTGATTATTTTGTGAAAATTAAGAAACTTTGTGTTAATTTACTCTTTTAGTGATTTTTAATTATTCTAAATTGTTTTTAATTGTTCATTTAATTTTCAATAAAGCAATTTGATTTTGAAAACAGTGTATTGTTATACACAGTTTTGTACAACTGCTTTTTCTTTTTCCTCTATTTATTTTCTCTCTCTCTCTTTCTCTCATTTCTCTCACTCGCTCACTCTCTCACCTCTCTCGTCTCTCTCTCTCGGTTTACTCTCTCTCTCCCTTTTTCTCCCTAAAATTTTTGAAACAAAATCCGATTTCAAGCTTCGGGATTGTGGATTGAAGGCTCGGGAACGCGATTGAGCAACCACAAACTCGATTCAAGCTTCGATCTAAGGTTAGTTTTCAAAATTTCTAAACTTTTTCAATTTTTTCAAATTTTCTTGCATTTTGAAATTTAAGAGTTTCTAAGTCTAGAAAAGCTTTGATCTAGCTTAGAGTAACTTAGATTAACTAGGATTGAAGCTTTATTTCATCAAAAACGGATTGGAATCGATATTTTTCATTTTTTCTTTATTTTCTCTATTTTCATATTTTTGAGAAAATCTTGTTTAAAACTTGTTTTAAATCACTAAAAAGTGTTCTACTATGATTTCCTATAGTTTATGATGATTATCCATGCCTGGGAATTGAGAAAAACAGGTTGGATTGAAGATTGGGACTTGGGAGGCCGAGAACCCGTGCGTGAAAAATTCTAGAATTTTCCCAGATTGGCAGGCCGAACTCGGTGTTCGGCAGGCCGGATTCATCCGACCGGCAGGCCGAACCTGGAGATGTTAGGCCAACCGAACCTGTTCTTCCGGCAGGCCGAACTGTGCAGTTCGGCCGGCCAAACCAGGGAAACCGACAGGCCGACTGAGCAAGTTAAAATTTTGTGATTTCACCCGTTTTAATTGTTTTGAATCCTGATTTGAATTTCAACTTTACATAATGATTTTGTAAACCTAAATGGCACACTAGAACACCATGAGATGATTTAGTATCATAGGATACCTCAGGTTAGATACTAATGGACTAGGTTACTATGCATTTAGGATTGCGCGTGGATCCGCAGAGCTAACGTATAGCAGATTGGGATTACTGTGTGGGACACAGACACGGATATTGAGATAGGACTTCTACCCCTCTTCTTTGGTAGCCCTATTTCCAAAATGATTTAAGCCGAAAATGAATTTTTATCAAATGTTTTCAATGATGGATTGGGAAATGATTCTATTTAAGTATCTTTACAAGCAGTTGATTGAGAAATGTTCATAATGAACCCCATAATGAATATAAATGATTATATCTGGTAAAGAAGAGATTTTATGAATCAAAGAGATATATATGTATATATATATATTTGAGGGCATGATGTCATATCAGAGATCGGGTCGTGTAGTGAACGACCTTGGAGGCAGGTCCCGAAACCCAGCTGGGCTACTATGGTGGTGAATTACATATGGTTTGCCCAAGAAAGGAAAACGATATTCTTTCTGGTCGACTTATTTGAATTATTTTGGAAAGATTATATTTTATTGAATTTCTCATTTAATTATTTATTTGTTTGATTGCTCCAGCTCGTTTTCTATATGTTTATTTGATTTACGAAATTTTTTTTAAAGTTGAATAGTTTTCAAATATAGTCCTACTGAGCCTTTCGCTTACATTTTTATTTGTTTTAAAATCTTAACCCTAGGTGGACATCAACTTAGGATTGGAGAAGAGTCCGCTGACCGGACTGACGACCAGTAGAAGGATTTGGTAGGTTAAATTACAATTCAAGGCATGTAAGATTTTAACTTCTCTTTTATTTTGGACTGTGGTTGTATCATATTATTGTCAGTACCACATGTGTGTGCACAATATGTGGGCCAGTGGGACTCATACGCGTTCCACCCCATACTTATCTATTTTAATATTCATTTTATTTCCTTAATTTCTTCCATTTAAACGGTTTTAAAATATTACTTTTAATCATAAATTTAAATCTAAAACCCTCTTTTTAACTAGATCTTTACTTAATTAACTTAATTAAACCACCACGTCACCTCCCGTATTCCGGGGCGTGATATTTTAAAACAAGTAAAATATAAGCGAAAGGCTCAGTAGGACTATATTTTTAAAAATAAACAAATAAATAGTTTCATAGAACATTTCTTAATAAATAAATAAAAATAAATTAAATAAGCACTTTCGTTTATCAAAAGTATATTTGAAACAGTTCATCAAGTGTACCTTTTTATTATTTCAGGCAAACCATGATATTCACCATCGAAGTGGCCCAGCTGGGTTTTGGGACCTGCCTCTAAGGTCATTCACTACACTACCCGAACTCTGATATGGTATCATGCCCATATATCTTTTTATAATTAAAATCTCTATTTACCAATTATAATCATTAACATTTATTATGAGGTTTATTATGAAAACACCTCAATCTACTGTTTAAGAAAACAGTTAACAAGAAATCCTTTTTCAACCAATCATTGAAAAACATTTTATTAGAAATCACTTCGAGGCTAAAACATTTAAAATTGGCTACCAAAGAAGGGGTAAAAGTCCTACCTCATTACTCGTGTCGGTGTCCCACACCGTAATCCCGGTCCGCTATACGTTAGCTTCGCAGATCCACGCACAACCTTAAATGAAATGAAACTAGGTCTATAAGTATCTAATCCAAGATATCCTAGGTTATTAAATCATCTCATGGTGTCCTAGTGTGCCATTTAGGTTTATAAAATCATTCTATAAAGTTAAAAATTCAATCGGGGTTCAAAACAGTAAAAATGGGTAAAAACTCACAAAATTGCACAATGCCTGGTCGGCCTGTTAGTCGTCCTGGTTCGGCCGGCCGAACTGCACAATTCGGCCTGCCAAAAAACTAAGTCCAGTCAGTCGAACATTTTCAGGTTTGGCCTACCGGTCGGATGAATCTGGCCTATCAAACGCTTGAATTCGGCCTGCCGAACTCAAACTTCGGCCCGTCGATCTGAAAAATTTCAGAAATTTTCACGCACGGGTCTCAGCCTCCCCAAGCCCAAATCTTCAATTTCAACCTATTTTCTCAATTCTCAGGCATGGGAAATGATCATAATTGATAGAAAAACATAGTAGATTACTTTTTGATGCATCAAAACAAGTTTTAAACAAAATTTTTGAAAAAGCCCAAAAATGAGAAAAATTGGAGAAAAATGAAAAATCTTGATTTAAATCTATTTTTAATGAAACAAAGTTTATATTCAAGTTAATCTAAGTTCATCTAACCTAGATTGAAAGATTTTGAAGCTTAGAAACGCTTAGTTTTTAAAATGCAAGAAAAATTGAAAAATTTTAGAAAATTTGATAGTAACCTTGAATCGAAACTTGAATCGAGTTTGTGGTTACTTAATCGCATTCCCAAGCCTTCAATCCACAATCCCGAAGCTTGAAATCGAATTTTGTTTCAAAAATTTAGAGAGAGATTGAGAGAGAATGTGAGAGAATGAGAGAGAGGAAGAGAGAGAGAGAGAGTGCACGAGAAAGAGAGAGAAGAGAAAGAAAAATGAGAGTGAAGGAGAGAGAGTGATTTAAATAGAGGGAGAGAGAAAATTAGTTACACAGAACCGTGTGCAATAGTACACTGTTTTCAAATCGAATTGCTTTGTTAAAATTCCAATTAACAATTAAAACAACTTAATATAATTTAAAATTATTAAAAAAATTAAAATAACACAAAGTTTCTTAATTTTCACAAAATGATAAATTTGAGTTTAAAACACTTATTATGGTACACTAATCCACCATTTTACATTATAGTATCATTTAATTAATTTTTGGGTGTTACAACAACAAAAGAAAAATGATGTGTGGAAGTATGAAAATTATACACCATAAAAACTAAGTAGTACAAAATTATGCAATACAGAAGTTATATTATATAAAGTTAAGCAGTATGAGATTTATACTATGTGGAGGATGTGGATAGGTATGGGATGTTTTGAAACCATGAAAACAGTATAGAAAGTATACTGATAGTATAGAAAATATATCAACAGTGTAGAAAAAATATAATTTAATGTAAAATTGGATAGTGTAAAAGTTAATGTGGGACCCATTAGGACAACCCCAAGAAGGAGCAGTTGTGACATCTCCCCATAGAGGACCGGTTTTGGGCTTGTGATGGGAGCAACTTTTTAAAATTGTAATTTGGTCCCTAAACTAATTTAAATTGCAAAAAAGGGTCCAAGTGATAAGTATCACCTGTCTCCGTCATTTTTCATGCATATCATGAAAAAAACCACACCCATTTAGATCTCCAAAATCGATTGCCTTCTCTCTTATGTCTCTCTCTATATTTTGCTAAGATATAACTCCTAATAAAGTTAGCAATAATGATTATTATGGACTAGCAATTTTTATAAGATCCAAACTTTTCCTTGTGGGTTTAGTGATTTTCATGAGTTTTTGGATGGGGTTTCGATGGGTTATGCTATAGGTGTTGTCAAGGGAAGTAGGAAGTTTTGAGCTTCATCAAGGAGGATCAAAAAGCTAGGGGAAACCCTTGGTAAAACTGTAATCTTTACTTTAAAAATTTGTTTTTTTTTCGTGAAGTTTTTTATACATTTATACTAAGAACGGATTATGGCATGTACAGTGGACCTTATGGCATGATGATATGTGATTTGAAAAAATTTCACAAGGCCCTCTCCCCCCAATCTAAATTGAACATTCTCCCTAATGTTTAACAAGATTAAGCAGAAAAAGCAAGAACATATATATACAAAAGCAGTTATCCAAAACATATAAAGAAAAATAAACATAAACAAACATGTTGTAGGTAAAACTAAAAGAGATAGAGTTTAGTGAGAAAGATCTAAATCACTTTTTGCATTTTCCACTTTCCTCCTTCTTCCAGTCTAGCTTTGAAGTTGCAGTGTTTGTCTTGGGAATGAAGGGTTGTATTTTCACGAGTAATTCTTCCCTAGTTGAGGCAGAGATAAAAATCTTTGACTCTTCAAGAAAGTATTATCTAGAAAACTTAAAAGACCATCAAAGAAACTATTAATATTAGCACACCTAGTGATTTATTAAGCATACATAACTAATTTGAACTAGCTATGACAAACATTTCTTATAAAGTTCTTAGACCTCCTGGTATAACAATAAAAACATCTGAGTAACAAATCATAAGTCAGGGATTTTTTTGACTATTTTTTCAGTTCCTATGGTTGCACTACAAAGATTATCTTGAACAAGAAAATGGGGGATAATACCTAGGACTCCTCTTACTTTGGCTTTGGCTATGACAGTTCCTATTAAATGAACTACCATTTCCTTACACAAGGTTTGTCTTTTTCTTAACCAAGACATGACCTAAATGGAATGCATCATTTATGTGGTCAATATCCTTTCCTAAACTAGAACCACAAAACACTGAGATATTTTTGAAATCCAAAGATGATTGGGATGAGGACTCTATAATCGTTTCTAAGAAACAAAGACTCCTTTTTGATAGAATTTTATTTTTTTAAACCGACTCTATTTTTACACCACCCTGAGTAAAACCTAAAACTAAAAGGGATCTTATACACATCTAAGTAGAAACATAAGTAAAACATTGACTAAAGTTAAGTAAAGACAGCTGTGAGGACGGGTATAAATATATGGATAGATGTGACACAACTTTAGAACTTTGGAAACTTTGCACTTGACAAAACTATTTAATTTTTGACAAACAAGACACTACTATACAACTTTTGACAAAACGGGACCGAATTTTACAAATCGAGACAAAACTTATCTTACATGACACACAAAATACCTACCAAAGAAAATAATGCATCTGACAGAATAGTCAAAATATTATTATTAAAAGATAAACAATATAGTTACAATTATTAAACATCTACTATAAAGATCACACAAAAACAAAAATCTTTTTGTTGTAACTTTATTCGAGAATGAATTGAAGGAAACTTTGTTCATGAGAATGTGTCTCTAAAAATTCCATCACTTAGCCATTTTGATGTTTTTTTCTTTAAAACCAAGAACGTTTCTTGAATAAATTTTTAACAATTTTTTTAGGAAATGAAAAACACATAAAAACAAAGAAAAATTTTATAGATCTTACTTCAAACTAGAGGGTTTTAGAGCCTACTTCCCTTCTAACATCCTCGCAAACTAAATAGTTGGGCCTTCAATGTCAAATTCCCAATGCATTCTTTCTCAACATGAAGTTCAGGACAGAGTTTTGACATAGCCCCCAAAACGCACCACTTGGATGTGACTTAAGAAAGGCTCAAAGATCTTCCACTAAGACCATTTTTATAAAACTGAATCTTATTTTCTCCCTTTGTGGACACATAATCAGATGAAGGATACTTACCAAAATAGTTTTAATAAGAATATTTAGGACTCTTTGATTCCATATAATGGGTTCTTCTTTTCCTAGCACATATACATATCCTAGGTAGACCTATTGATGCAAGCAACGGAGCTGCACTAGTTAGGAGCCATGTTCATGATCCCTTAAGTGGTTCAAGTGGTCCAATCACAAGATCTAAGGCCAATCAATTCAAGGAAGCATTGAACAGGCTCATTCAACAAGTTTGCAACATGTCACATAGATGGAGGCCCAGCATAGGCCCAAATCAATCACAAGAGAGCCTAGTCACTATGATTAAGGTTCTAGAAGATTCACATTAATGATGGTGCACGATTCCAATAAATTGTGGGGTAGATTTGTAATTTCAGGAAACCTTCCTATTTTAGATCGACACGTGGGTCCATGTCATCAAGTTCGAGCCTCATCATCAATTCATTTTTCTAATGTAATTTTTGTAATTTCTTAGTTGTCAAATTAGGTTTTTTAGGCAAGAAAACAAACCTGGATATTTTCACTTTTTCTAGATTAGGTTAGGCGTTTTTTAAGGGATAAGATTAGCTACTTTCCTTTTGTGTTATCTTTGTTAGATTTTAGGGCTTAATTTCGCATGGGAAAGCACCAATTAAGGGATTCTCCAAGTCAGCATTCGCTTAGGGATTCTTTTGGGCTAAAATCATTCCCATATAATTGTAAACGCTATGTTATTTTAAAATTAATCAATCAGATCATCATTCATGACTTTTGGTGAGGTTTTCTTGTGTTCTTCTTATTTTCTTGAGAAGACTCTTTGAACTTATTAAGATTAATATTATGGCGTTCAACAAACTGACTAATCATCTAGGGTTTAAGCGTTCTTGCAATTCTAGGTATGTGGTCTTCCTATCTGTGGTTCTTGGTTCGTGTCTCTCTAGATTATGGGTCAAGGCTCAACAAACGTGTGCCTTAAGGGATTAGGGGTTTAATTCCAAATTTGTGTCAGGTCTTGTCATGTTAGTTGGTGGGGTTCATATCAGTTGGCATCAGAGCTTAGGTTCCAAGGCAAGTTTGTCTATACTTTACCTCATATTCTTGTTCTTGTTTAGTCGAATTTAGAGTTTTGAAAAAAAAAATCTAAAAAAAAATCTAGTTTAAGGTTTGAATTTCCTGGCCGAATTCTTCTCTTTTCTTTTCTTCTTGTCCAAATTTTGCCAATTCCATTTGCTTTGAATACTTGTGTCAGTTAGTTTCCATTTGATTTGAATTCAATTGTTTCTGTTTGTTTCTTGTTTATTTGTGCACACATGTTTGTTTATGTGTTGATTCAAAAAGGATGCAAAAAGAAAAGAAAACAAAAAAAAAGGGAAAAAAGAAAACAAGAGGATCTGAAAAAAAAAAAAAGAAGTCTGGAGACCCCTCTTAAAATTTTTTGTTTGCTTTCATCTCTATAGGGTTCCATAAGCCTAGAACACACTTTACTCCATAGCAAAAAACAAAAATAAAATAAAAATTGAGCTATTCATTTCACACATTCTTGTGACTTAGCATCCTTGTTATTGAGTCTTCGTTTGCCATTCTATGTATTGCATGTCAAATCTTGTGGATTGATTGGCTAGAATTTGGTTTGTTGGAATTGCTGCTTGAATCTTGTGTGTTTCTTGAGTTTGATTAAGAATTTGAGAAGACACAACGAGTGGAAAAATGAAAGAGCGATGAGAACTTTAAGTTAAGAGCCAATTAGAGTGAAAACACGAGTGTGAGTGAATGATTCTTGATACGGACATCGATAGTATAAGCAAGAGCACATGGGATGAGACATGTTTAGATCCAATTCAAGTTCCCATTGGTCCGGTTACAAGAGCTTGTGCGAAGAAGTTCAAAGAAATGCTTATTGGGTTCATTCAAGCATCTTGGGCTCAAGCTATCGCATGGAGGCCCATTGAGGGAATTGCATCCAGACCAACAAATGCGTGGTTCAAGTTCTAGAAGGGACTGAGTAATCATATGGCTACAAATAAATCAAGCTACTTTCCTTTTCAGTTACTTCCCAATTTGAGGCGACAAGTGGCAAGAAGAGTCAGCTATTTATCTATTTATTGTCTAGTTTCCTTTTTTTAGAAACATACGTTTTTTATTCCATATTATTGTAAGGCTTTTTAAGCCATTTAGGAAACTTACCTTATTTGCTTTAAATTGGGTGTTTTTTTTTGGATAGTAATTGATTTGCCTGAAATTCCATGGGCAATTAGGAGCTAAAAATTCACAAAGGAGAAACTACTATATATTGTAACAAATTTCATTCAATGGTAATCAGTTTTACACACAATTTGAGGTTTAATTCTCTTTGGTTCCTAAAAGAACTATTCGAACTTATCAAAAAATTTTGTGGCATTCATAGACTTATCAATCAGTCCGTCCATAACTGATTGTGGCATCCTCACATACCAAGGTTCGTGCTTCTTGTTGGGCATCGGGTCACGGTTTCATTCAAAACTGATTTGGAATTTCGATCTTGGAGACCAATTTTCGTTAGGGTCACGTCAGTTCTTGGTGGGGTTCGTATCAATTCTTGAGTGAAAAATGTAAAGGAGTGCTTGTGAGGTTCCTAACCTTTTCTTGCAGACTTTAAACATGTCTCACAATCCAGAAGATAATTCAACTGAAGAGGTCCAACAACAAACCATTCCAAACCTACAATTATAAGCTTTGATGGGGCAACTGAGATGGATGATGAGAGCTAAATTAGAACCTTTACATGAGAGAATGGATAGGTTGGAAGAGGCGACACCTAGGGGCAGCGCCAAAATGACCCCATTAGGCAACCTAGACGTGTACACCATGGTGAACAATGGGGGGATATAGAGGATGATGATGACTAGGAGGAGTTTGATGATACACTTAATAACTGAGGTAGGTTTGGGTGTGGTTTAGGGAATAGAGAAGATAGGATAGGTGGGCAGAGGTGGGATGATAACTTAGGAAGCATCAAGGTGAAGATTCCATCCTTCCAAGGGAAAAATGATCCTGAGCTATGTCTAGAGTAGGAGAAGAGGATGGAGATGGTCTTCGATTGCCACAACTACTTTGAGTTGAAAAAGATAAAACTCACTGCAATTGAATTCACTGACTATGCTATTGTTTGGTGGGATTAGTTGTTGAAGGATAGAAGAAGAAGCGGAGAGCAAACTATTGAGACGTGGGAGGAAATGAAAGCAATCATGTGCAGACGATTCATCCCAAGTTACTACCATAGGGAGTTGTACAATAAGCTCCAATGCCTCACACAAGGTAATAGGAGTGTTGTTGAGTACCATAAAGAGATGAAGGTCACCATGATCCGCGCAAATGTAGTGGAGGACCAGGAGGCCACTATGGCTAGGTTCTTGCATGGTTTAAACCGTGAGATTGTTGATGTCATAGAAATGCAACATTATGTGGAGTTGACAGATATGGTGCACCAAGCCATCAAAGTGGAGAAACAGTTGAAGAGAAGAAACATGGCTAGGAGGGGATCTAGCACGGCTACCTCAAACACATGGAGACCAGCCCCTAAACAGGATGACTTTCTAGCAAACGAGCCAAAGACCGAACAATCTAAGGATGCCAAACAAGTCGCTACACCTAAACAAGGTAACATTGAATTTTCTACCTCAAAAAGTCATGACATTAAGTGCTTTAAATGTCAAGGTAGGGGTCACATGTCTTGTGAATGTCCAAACAAGAGAGTAATGGTGATTACAGCTCAAGGAGAGATTATTTCAAAGGATGATGAAGAAGAAAAAGTAGATGACATGCCACCTTTCGAAGATGCCTATGAAGGGGAGTGTGCTGTAGTTGGAGAGTCATTAGTGGCAAGATGAGCTCTCAGTACATAGGCTAAAGAAGAAGAGAATAATCAGCGAGAGAATTTGTTTCACACATAGTGTTTTATGAATAACAAGGTTTGTAGTGTGATAATAGATGGAGGAAGTTGCACAAATGTGGCCATCACCGAGTTAGTGGAGAATTTGGCGTTACCTACCTTGAAGCATCCAAGGCCATACCGGCTTCAATGGCTGAATGATTGTGGTGAGATCAAGGTTACTAAACAGGTGATAGTGGCGTTTTCTATTGGAAAGTATAAGGACAAAGTACTTTGTGATGTTGTTCCCATGCATGCATGTCACCTCTTGTTGGGAAGGCCGTGGCAGTTTGATCGACAAACCACACATGATAGTTTCACTAATAGGTACTCTTTTACCATGAATAAACAGCCAATGTCACTTGTACCATTGACTCCAAACCAAGTTCTTGAAGATCAATTAAAAATGCAAAGAGCGAGTGAAAAAAGAAACGAAAAAGAGATGAGAGAAAAAGAGAGTGAAAAATAAGAGAGAAAAAAAGAAAGGAGAGAGTTCGACCTTAATATGTGCAAGAGAGGAAAAATACAATTTCATTGCAAAGAAAAGCAAGATCAAGAGAGCTTTAATTTCTCATCAGCCCCTTATAGTACTAATGTATAAGGAGGCCCTTTTAAACACTAATGATCTTGCCGGTTCTTTGCCAAGCAATGTTGTTTCCCTTTTGTAGGAGTTCGAGGATGTATTTCCTGAAGAGTTGCCTCATGGTTAACCTCTAATTCAAGAAATTGAGCATTAAATTGACTTCATGCCTGGTGCTTTAATTCCAAACCGGCATGCCTACAGGAGTAATCCTGAGGAGACAAGGGAACTTCAAAGGCAAGTAGGTGAGTTATTAGAGAAGGGATAAGTACGTGAAAGCATGAGTACTTGTGTGGTTTCGGTGTTGCTAGTGCCTAAGAAGGATGGAACATAGAGAATGTGTGTAGATTGCTAAGCCATCAACAACATTACGGTAAAGTATCATCATCCCATTCCTAAACTAGATGATATGCTAGATGAATTGCATGGTTCTTATGTTTTTACCAAGATTGATCTTAAGAATGGATATTACCAAATTAGGATGAAGGAAGGAGATGAATGGAAAACTGCATTTAAAACAAAATATGGTTTGTATGAATGGTTAGTTTTGCCTTTTGGATTAACTAATACACCTAGCACTTTCATGAGACTTATGAACCATGTTTTGTGTGCTTACATTGGTCAATTTGTAGTTGTCTACTTTGATGATATCTTGATTTACAGCAAAAACTTGGATGATCATGTTGAACAATTAAAACTTGTATTAGATGTTTTAAGGAAAGAAAAGTTGTTTGCTAACTTCAAGAAATGTACCTTTTGCACATATAAGCTTGTATTTCTTAGTTTTGTTGTGAGTGCGCAAGGTATATAGGTTGATGAGGAAAAGGTGAAGGCAATCCAAGATTGAGCAACTCCTACAACTATAGGGTTGGTGAGAAGTTTTCATGGCTTGGCTAGTTTCTACCGGCATTTTGTTCGGGACTTTAGTAGGCTTGCCGCACCTCTGACTGTAGTCAGCAAGAACAATGTTCTATTTTAGTGGGGAGAGGAACAAGAAAAGGCATTCAAACTGATCAAGAAGAAGTTAACAAATGCACCTCTACTTGTTTTACCTAACTTCACAAAAACATTTGAAATCGAGTGTGATGTTTCCAATACAGGTATTGGAGGAGTTTTAATGCAAGAAAGAAGACCGGTTGCATACTTTAGTGAAAAGTTGAGTAGGGCAGCTCTAAATTATCCCACTTATGATAAGGAGATGTATGCATTGGTTCAAACTTTAGAGACTTGGCAGCATTATCTTTGGCTGAAGGAGTTTGTGATTCACACAAATCATGAATCCTTGAAGCATTTGAAAGGGCAACACAAATTGAATAAACGCCATGCCAAGTGGGTAGAATTCATTGAGACATTCCCATATGTGATCAAATACAAGCAAGGTAAGGAAAACGTAGTTGCCGATGCACTATCTTGCAGGTATGCCTTACTTTCAACCCTTGATGCTAAGTTGCTTGGATTTGAGTATATTAAAGAATTGTATGCATTGGATTTTGATTTTGGAGTTGTGTTTAAAGATTACACAAAGGGGGCATGTGAGAAATACTACTTACATGAGGGTTTCTTATTTCGAGAAAATAAACTTTGCATTCCTCATTCTTCTTTGCGTGAGTTGTTAGTTAAAGAAGCACATGGTGGTGGTTTAATGGGTTACTTTGGAGTATCTAAGACTTTAGGTGTTTTGCATGAGCATTTTTTTTGGCCACATATGAAGCATGATGTTGAGAGGATTTGTGGGAGATGTATTGCATATAGAAAAGCTAAGTCTAGGCTGCAACCACATGGGTTATAAATGCCATTTCCTATTCCTAGAGAACCTTGGGTTGACATCTCCATGGATTTTGATTGGGGTTACCTAGGACTAAGAGGGGGAGAGATTCTGTGTTTGTGGTAGTTGATAGGTTTTCTAAGATGGCACACTTCATTGCATGTTATAAAACCAATGATGCATCACATATAGCTAATTTGTTCTTCAAGGAGATTGTTAGGTTGCACCGCATGCCTCGAAGTATTATTTTTGATAGAGATGCAAAGTTCTTGAGTTACTTTTGAAGAACTTGTGGGCAAAGTTGGGGACTAAGCTATTATTTTCTACTAATTGTCATCCGCAAATTGATGGTCAAACTAAAGTAGTGAACATGACTTTATCTACTCTATTACTTGCTATCGTTTAAAAGAATTTGAAAACTTGGGAAGATTGTTTACCACATGTTGAGTTTGCTTATAATAGATGTATTCACTCTACAACTAAGTTTTCACCGTTTGAAGTTGTTTATGGTTTTAATCCATTGACTCCTTTGGATTTAACTCCTTTACCTTTGAACGAATGAGTTAACTTAGATGGCAAGAAAAAGGTTGATTTTGTTAGGCAAATTCATGAGAAGGCAAGACAAAACATAGAGAAGCATATCGAGCAATATGCAAGACAAGCCAATGAGGACCGCAAGCAGGTGGTGTTTGAACCGGGAGATTGGGTGTGGCTGCATATGAGAAAGGAATGTTTCCTAAAGAAAGGCGTTCAAAACTCCTTCTGAGGGGTGATGGACTATTTCAAGTGGTGCAACGCATTAATGACAATGCCTATAAACTTGACTTACCAGGTGAGTATGGTGTTAGTGCTAGTTTTAATGTTTCTGACTTATCTCCTTTTGATGCAGATGACGATTTGAGGACAAATCCTTTTCAAGAGGGGAAAATGATGCAAGCAACAGAGTTGCACCAGTTAGGAGCCATGTTTGTGATCCCTTAAGCCGTTCAAGTGGTCCAATCACAAAATCTAAGGCCAAGCGATTCAAGGAAGCATTAAACGGGCTCATTCAACAAGTTTACGACATGTCACATAAATGAAGCCCTAGCATAGGCCCAAATCAATCACAAGAGAGCCTAGTCACTATGATTAAGGTTCTAGAAGATTCACATTGATGATGGTGCATGATTCCAATAAATTGTGGGGCAGATTTGTAATTTCAGGAAACCTTCCTATTTTGGATCGACACGTGGACGTCATGTCATAAAGTTCAAGCCTCGTCATCAATTCATTTTTCTAATGTAATTTTTGTAATTTCTTAGTTGTCAAATTCTGTTTTATTAGGCAAGAAAACAAACCTGGATATTTTCCCTTTTTCTAGATTAGGTTAGGCGCTTTTTAAGGGATAAAATTAGCTACTTTTCTTTTGTGTTATCTTTGTCGGATTTTAGGGCTTAATTTCGCATGGGAAAGGACCAACTAAGGGATTTGTTGAAACCACAACTTTATTTTTCTTTGGATTACAAAAATAACCCCTTTTAGTCCATTTTGGATATCCTACAAATATGCAAACTTTTGAATGTGCTTCCAACTTATTCGCATCCTTAAACAGGACAGTCGAACACACCCATATACGAATATGGTTTAAGGATGTCTTCCTACCCGTCTACAACTCTAAGAAGTTTTAGGGACTGATTTTGAAGGCACGTCATTTAGAAGATAACATGCAGTTTGTAGTGCATATCCCCAAAAGGACAAAGGCAAAGATGAATAACACATTATGGACCTAATTATATCCAACAAAGTCCTATTTCTTCTCTCAGCCGTGTCATTCTACTGTAGAGTGCTAGGCATAGTCAAATAGGATAAAATCCCATTCTCTAATAAGTTTCCTAAGAACTCATCAAAAAGGAATTCACCACCTCGATCAGATCGAAGTGCCTTAATGGGTCTACCCAATTGCTTTTCTACTTCAGCCTGAAACTCCCTGAACTTGTCATCAGTTTCACTTTTATGGTGTATTAGGTACATATACCCATATCTTAAGTAAAGTGATGAAGTACTCATACCCGCCTCATGCCTGGATATTCATAGGTCCGCAAACATCACTATACACAAGTTCAAGAATCCCTTCGGCCCTATTGCCCTTAGACCCAAATGGTCTTTTGATCATTTTTCCCTCCAAACAAGGTTCACATTGTGGTATAGATTCCACCTTTAAGTGACTTAAAGGTCCATCCCTTACCAACCTTTGAATCCTATTTAAGCTAATATGACCTAATCGCAAATGCCAAAGATAAGTCTTATTAGAATGAGAAGTCTTAAGTCTTTTAGAGTTATTATCATTAACCTCAGTGTTTAGCAGTGAATTCATCTTAGGTTTAATAAAATATAGGTTGTTTTGCATCCATCCATCATAGATAAAAGAATTGTTTTTATGAATCACCACGTTGTTATAAAAAAAAAACCAAATAGGAATCTTTAAATAAACAAGCTATAGATATCAAATTCCTTTTAAGTTTAGGAACATAAAAACAATCTCGTAAAACTAAACTCCTTTAATTATCAAAATAAAGATGGACATCTTCCACTGCTTCAGCCAACACCAAGGGTCCATCATCCATTTGAAATGTGAAGTTTTCATGAAGTAAACTTCTTGTTTCCTAGAATCCCTCTAGAGAAATACAAACATGATTAATTGCTCTAGAATCTATGGCCCCTGTGTCAGCTGATTCTCCAACTAAATAAGTTTCTAGAAGATTACACTTACCTCCTTTGGAAAGGAAGTTCTTGCAATTCTTCTTTATATGCCTAACCTTTCTGTTCTCAGCCTTTCGCTTCCTTCCATTCCTTGGATTAGGATTGGAACCGGATGCACCTACCAAGTTAACCTCTCCACTAGCTGGAGTTTTCCTGATCAGATTTTTGAACTCCTGTAACTGGTTTATCAACTCTGTTAAGGTCACATCCTATTTATTGCACAAATAAGCTCTAAACGGGATAAACTCCTTTGACAAAGTTTGAAAAACCATAGTCATCTGTGACTCGACATCGATTTTGGTTCCATGGGCTTGAGCTTGAGCAAGGTAGCCCATGAACAATATCATATACTCCTTCACAGATGTCCCCGATCCTTGCTTGTAGTTTAGAAGTTTCTGAAGTGCCCCTTGCCATTTTGTTAGGGCCTGGCCTCCAAACATGTTTTTAAGATTATCCAAGATCTACGTAGCAGTCTCATAATCTTCATGTTGAGCCTGTAACATGTTATTCATGCTAGCCATAACATAACAGCAGACTTGATATGCTTTGATATGCTTGGATTTGCTCATTAGTGGATTCCCCAATAGGTTTGGAAGGACACAGTGTGGTTAACACAAATGTCAGTTTCTCAAAGGATAAGATGATATTTAGGTTCTGTTTTCAATCATTAAAATCCTCACTAGTTAATTGGTTTTTATCAAGTATCAAAGATAAAGCATTTTTAGACTTTTTTAATCTACAATAAAGAATCATATAACAAACATAAGCAAACATATAATAATAGTTTAGTAAGATAACACAATAATGAAAAATATACAAATGTGTTTATGTGTCAAAACCTTGAAAATATCACAATCTTATAACGATAATTTTCAACTCAGAATTCAACAAGCCGCCTTAGGGAGACTTGCCAAATTCAATTAGGAACACAGATCCCTTCCTGATTAATATATGCCATCCAGGACCTGTATGATCCAGCATATATTAATAATCATTTTTTTGATCATTGATTTTATTAACACAGCTCCTAGGGGAGGTTAATAATAAAATTAACATAAACGTATAACCATCATTTCAATATTTTATCCATGATTTATAATCACTACCTAGGATTGTGCAACCATAAATCATGCTAAAATACCTTATCCTCTCAAAAATCTAACCTAGTACATGATGAAGTCCCTTCCTAGGGGTCGGAACCACCCTATGCTACCTATAGGACCAACGATGGAGACCATAGGTCCTCTCTTTGAAAACCTTCTGCCACTCATTCTTTTTGAAATCAAGGTTTTACTTTATAAACATGCATAAACAATTTTTAATGAGCGACAGTCACTATTTTATATGGCATGTTATCAATATACATGGCAAATCATATTGTAATGTAGACAAGCAAAGCAATCATGCAAAGCCACAATCAAAATAATAAATAATTGTAATATTATGGTTCCATCCTAGAGAACAAAAAAGAAATATTATAAGAGAATAATTGAAACATATTATTGATTTTTCATCCTTGAATCTTCAAATTGTATCCTTCTTCATGTAATGTCCATCTTCAAGTCTTCAATCCTACATAGATCATAAAAGTCCATATTTTCGATCATATCTAAATTTAATGTTTCTAAGAATTACCGTAAAAATAAAATCAAAACTGCATCAAAAAAACACACATTTTTTGAAAATTTTATAGCTCTCTGTCGGCATGTCGATTTGTGTAGTTGGCCTACCGGTCATGATCCATTGACCTACAAATCTTTTTAGGTCAGCTTACCGAACTGTAAAGTTTGGCCTACCTCTAGAGCCATCAGATTTTTGCCCCACTGATGCCCTGCCAAACCTAAAGTCTGGCCTACTGAGCTACGACCATCAGCCTGCCAAACTGGAGGGTTTGGTATGCCAATCGAGCAAAAGTCACTTTTTTCAAAAAATACAGTTTTTAATACAATTTATCAATTTTATTTTCAACAATTTAAAAACATAAAATTAGAGACTCAGGAAATACCTATGGAATGCTATCATCCACTTCTAGATCTGTCTTTTAGATCTATCTTCTCTGAATAATTATTTAATTATAAAATTCTTACAAATTTAAAATTAAATAACAATTCTTAGACGGAGATAATAGTCCGCCACTAATTACATGAAAAACCTTGATACATATTCTAACCTCTAAAGAACCATAATCGACATAAATTAATTAATTAATAAATAATTAAATAATAATTTAATCAACCATAATTAATTAACAAAAATTCACCACATAATCCATGATAACACATAAATATATAGAAACCCTAGAGTGCCAACTCTCTAAAAAATCAATATTCAAGTATTGAAGAGATCAAGATCATATAATTTATACGTATGGCATGATTACAAGCTTGCAAATTTATGTAAAAACTATGTCTTTGATACCAATTGTTGAAAAAATAGTACGTAGTAGAATTTTAAAAATTTTTATATTAGAGTATTTTTTAAAAAACAAGTTTGACACACTATATGGATTAATTAACCAAATCTTACTAACCTTGTTTACCGAAAAGCTTTGCAATCTATGAAGAGAAGTAGCATCCTAGAATAGCCGCAACCTACTGGCCTTCTTTGCTTTTCTCTATCCATGATCGGTGTGTGTGTGGGTACACTTGTACAGCTCTTCCACCAGCTGACTCTCCTTCAACCAATTGAGAAATACCCAAAGCTATAGTTTATGATTTGTGAACAACAGCTTTTTGGAGAGTTTTAGAGCCTCACTAGCAGAGTCTCACTCTAGATTTCTCAACTGATCTCAATAACAATGAGTCTTACTCCCCTTTACATAGAGGTTGGGCCCAAGGTTCAGTCCTTATCAAATAAGACCTCAAAAATTAGAATCAGAATTAAATCAAGATCAAGCCCACGTGAAAATGTGTGATCTATTATCACATGGTTGGCATGCCGAGCTAGCAGATTGGCCTGCCGAACTTACTCTATCGACAAGCCAAACTTAAAGATCGGCCTGCCAAACCTACGATAAATGATCCTTACGAATCTTTCATTTCCCACTCGAGATTCTTGGGATAGAGCCTCAGTTTTAATTCAAATAACCCAATGGAGAATCTATTTGATTAAAACAGTTATATCTATATAATTTCTAGAAAAATAAATATTCTTGATAATTCAACAAGTTTATCTTGAATTAATTTATTCAAAATTAATCCAATCAATAAATAGACATGAATTATCTGATCCCGATAATTCAACAAGTTTATCTTTAATTAATTTTCACAAAATTAATTTAACCAACAAGCAGACATGAATTATCTAATCTTATCGAATTTTCAGCCAATTTGATAATTTGACACAAGTCACCAATTATTGAAAAAGCACTCTATATCGTTACAGGATTTTTATGAGCTAGCAAAGGGGACCTGATAGACCTACATAGTTCAAGCTCTCAATAATTATGATACCCAATATCCTAGATATGCACTTCATAATTATCAACTATAACGCTACTCCACTAAAAGCTTAGAGCTGCACTCTCGAACTATATAGAATTACGATGCCCGTATGGCTAAGTCTTCATGACATATCATAATGTACCGTACCCCTATAGGATTATCCATAATCGGCTTAAGGATAAATTCTGTCTTACCTTCCTGATTATTTTTCTCTTACATTCCATTAGCTCACTATCGGAAAACTTACCATCCAAAGAAAGTATACCATTTGGTTACATCTATGTATCCAAATGGTTGAGTGCTTCAATTTTTCAATTACAAAATAATGCATATAAGAGGATATCAACTACTCTTGAAGAGGAGCTATGGATTCCATATCTATGAATAACAGATCTATGCTATCAAGAGTCATGCCTCCAACGTACCAGCATACCACTATTAAAATATGGATGTCCCCTTTTGGTACATCAAAAGACTTATGTCAAGACAACAGGCCCATTATTCATCTCAAGATTAAGGTATAATGCATACAAGTATCTAAAGTGAATCGATTTGTTGAGATAGAATTATTAATCCAAATCAATTCACTTTAATCCAACACATTGTCACCTATGACAATGTGTCAATATTTCTGTTCATAGTGTCTACCTCCAATGGTCAAGACAAACCATCTCCTGTTAGGGATATAGACAACATAACAATCTTTACATGAATAAAGCGCCTAATTTTATTCCCTCGATTGTGGATCTTATGATTTAGACTGTCACTTTAAGAATCATGTCTTCTGCATAATCTACTCATCATATGCCCAATTCTCAAAGGTTTAGACCTAGAGTCTCAAACTTTTGTTTGCTTTTCATACATTCAACAAATATGCATGTAAAGAGGACAACAATTTTGTATATAAATAATAAATAAATTCTTTATTGATAAAAATGTCTCTAAAAACATATTACATTTTTACTCCTTAGGGCATACATGTCTACCAACAAGTGGATTTTTACAATGAAGTATAAGGGAGACGGAAGTATCGACCGGTACAAAGCATGCCTAGTGGCAAAAAGGTATCATATAGGATCGACTATCAAGAGACATTTGCACTAATTGCCAAACTCAACATGATCCGTGTACTACTATCTCTAGCTACAAAATTAGATTGGCCTCTATTCCAACTAGACGTGAAGAATGCCTTCTTGAATGGAGACTTGACAGAAGAAGTATATATGAAGATCCCTCCCAGATTTGAAACTCACGACAGTAAAAATTAGGTCTGTAGGTTAAAAAGGTCTCTATATGGCCTTAAGTAATCTCCAAGAGCTTGGTTTGAAAGATTCACAAGAGTGATACAGTGACAAGGATATTCTCAACACCAAACTAATCATACTCTATTCGTAAAAAAAATCAAGGGGAGGGATATCATCCATCCTGATAGTATATGTTGATGATATAATTGTCACTGGTGATTTTGAAGAAGAAGTAATGAGTCTGAAGAAAACTCTGGCCAAAGAATTTGAGATTAAAGACCAAGGAAATCTTAGATATTTCCTAGGAATGGAGGTTGCATGATCAAGTGAGGGCATCTCTATGTCTCAGAGAAAATATGTCCTAGATTTGCTTACTGAGTGTGGGATGCTGGGGTATAAACCAGCTGACAACCCTATGGATACCACTCATAAGTTGGGAATGGACAAAAAGGGTGCTCTAGTTGATAAATGCCAGCACCAAAGATTGGTAGGCAAATGCATCTACCTCTCACATACAAGTCTTGACATTAGATTCTGTGTCAGTGTTGTGAGTCAATTCATGAATGATCCTAAAGAAGAGCATGTAGAGGCTGTCTATAGACTCTTGAGGTATTTGAAGTTAACACCTGGCATGGGATTATTCTTCAAAAAGGGCTCTAGTTGAGAGGTAGAGGTCTACAGTGATGTAGAATAGGCTGGATCTATCACCGACCAAAAATCAACATCTCGTTATTGTACCTATGTATGGGGTAATTTGGTCACTTGGAGAAGCAAGAAACAGTTTGTTGTCTCTAGAAGCAGTGCAAAAGCTAAATTTTGTGCTTTGGCTAATGGAATTTATGAAGGAATTTGGATCAGAAGATTGCTTAAAGAACTAGGAGTTAACCTAGAAGATCCTATAAAGCTTGTTTGTGATAATCAATCTACACTACGTATTGCCAAAAATCTTGTTCATCATGATAGGACCAAACATGTTGATATTGATTGTTACTTTATTAAGGAAAAGATAGAAAGCAAAGTTATTCAGTTATTCTACACACCAACGAGTTCACAAGTTGCTGATATTCTAACAAAAGCCTTGCCTTGGAAAAGCTTCGACAACTTAAGTTCCAAGCTTGGGATGAACAACATTTTCAACCCAGCTTGAAGGGGAGTGTGGAAATATTCTTAGCTTTTTAATACCTTAATTTAAACTAATTGATTAGTTGTCATTAGCTATTAATAGCTAGATTAGACATTATTTTTCATTTGATATAATTGTTGTAAATTAGTGGTCAAACTTTCCTTATTAAGGAAAGCTACTCATTGTAAATTGTGTATATATTGACTGTCATTCAGCCTTAGCAATATAGAAGAAAAATTCTTCCCAATCTTCATTATTCAATTCTTTTGAAGTCATTGGTTCCTTTTCCTCATTCAAGAACCTCTTCCCTTCTTGTGAGGTGGGTTTGACCTCAAGGAGAGTTCTCAAGGCATAATCCGAAGAACACCCGCAACAAGGATTATCTCTCTTCTTTTGATGCTATTTATAATTTTATTTATTTATTTATTTTATCCTCAAAAACCTTTATTGTCAACTTTAGAAGTTATTCTAACTTTTACTTTTCATAACAAAAATGGTTACTACTTTCATTAAAAACTTTGAACTTTTCACTTTTACTTTTGATAGTAGTATAAGCATATTTATTATAGATGTCCTTGCTTTTGCATATTTAGCAATATTATAGCAATAATTCTCATACCAAATTAAAACCTAGTTGTTAGAGTTTCATTTGGGATAATAATAAAATAAATCCCAAATGGGTGCTTTTTTTCTTCCCCTACAAGATATAGAACAACTAAGGATACTAGTCCCACTCGTTTTGGTTCTACTTCTGTGGTAATTTTGATTTGGCTTTTTTTGTGAGAGTTTCAATCATTATTTGTAATTTGTTAATTTTAATTGTCACAATAACTTTTCAACTGATGATATTGGGTGGGTCGATTATAGAAGAAAAAATTCAAGCAAAAGGAAGCTATTTTATAGAAACAATAGCGACATAAGTGTCAAAATTCATATACTTTTTATTTTTTGATGATAATATCAATTTAATCACATACTCATTTAAAATTATTTTTTATCTTGGTGGTTACATTATCTTAAAGGATAAGGCCGTTTGGCTTTCAATTAGAACCAATTGTTCTAACCAACAAATAGTACAAAGTTCTCAATAGGTACAGAAAAAAGTAAAAAATTATTGTAATATAAAGCTCTTACATGTTACAATATTCTTAATCAAGATTGGTTTAAAGTATTGGTTCTAACTAGATTTTTTGAACATCTTAGTCTCTTTAGGTCTAAATATCCCTCTCATGGAGTCTATTGCATTAACAATCATCCAAACTATGAAGAAATTTTCTTATTAATTAGTTTGAAGTGTTATTGTCAGATATATCTAACTTATTATCTTTTTTTCCAAAAGCTAAGTTACGCTTATACTCTAAATATTAAATGTAAGTTAATTTTGTTGCAGGAAACTCTATCATTCATATAAAATATATTATTGTTGTCCTCATTAATAATAACAATTTCAATTCTTAAAAAAAAAAAAAAAAATCTTTACTTGAGGGGCTGTCCTTTTTTACATATTCCCATTTATTTATCAACTTCACATTATGATAAGCAATGTTATCTTGATGATGAATGTTGTTTCATAATTATTAGTTTTAAAAATTACGAGTTTAAAATCTTGAATTGCTTTTTAGTTTTCTACCATTTTCTTATAATTTGACCTCCTTAAATCGAATATAACGAGAGATAATCATGGTACATTAAACACGCACACCTAAGGATAGTCCCATTTGTGGATTCAAACTGTGATGATTTGACTTGAAAATTTTGAATTATGTGATTTAAATTGTTATTCTACTTGACATTTGGATATGCAGTTGAAGTACTAATCTAAATATGGAATAAATTTACATTTAGATAGTGAAAATAATCATTTGAAACTATTGCTTTACTAACAAATCTAACAAAACTTTAATATTCATGCCATATGTTTATAGGTAATATGGACGGGGATTTTTTTTTTCCTGTCTTTGTTTTGAATGCAATAAAAGAAATCGTTTCAATTAGATATAAAAATCAGATATAAAAAGAAGTCAAGATATTTTTCCTATAACAAAGAGAAGAAAATTCAAAACTCAATCTGAGTCAAGTTTCAAATCTGAATTTAAGGAGAGTATATTTGAATTTTCTACTCAAAACTCAATTTGAGTGGATTTTCAATTCCGAATTTAAGCCTTACAGCATTTTGAACCTAGACTTAAGTTGAGTTTGAGTTTTTTATTTGGATGTGCGAACCACACGCACCTACAATTTCTCCACCCTTTCGGGTCACTAGCATGGTGGCAAAGTTGCAAAAATAACCAAATACCTTATTGATAATTTACTAAGCTTAGAATTTACCCAGCCAGTGTAACTAATTACTTAAATGTGTACTTCATAGATTTGCTAATAACTGAGACTGGTAGACATTGCTTCTGCAATATGACAACAACCATCATAGATTGTTCATTGAAAACATTAAGAAAATGTCGCCCCTAGTTAGAAGTTTTTATTTTTTATTCATTAATGCAGTATTAGTTTAGACCCTAAATATGTTTGTAGACAATATGGTTTGGTTTTTTTTTTTAAATGACTCTTTCAGGTGGTAGTCTAGATATGTTGAGTTGATTGTATTTCTTATTTCTTTTTTTTTTTTACCTGTTTTTGGTTGTAGACCTGTCACGCCCCAGAGTACGGGAGGTGGTGTGATGGTTTAATTAAGTTAATTAAGTAAAAATTAGGTTAAAACATGGGATTAAGAATTTAAATTAATTATGAAAAATGTGATAATTTTAAACCTTTTTAACAAATATTTAAAATCATTTAATAAACAAATAAGAATAACAAAGCAAATAATAGAAAATAATAAAAATAATAAAGAAAGCATAAGAAATGCGAGTTGGGTCTCACTGACCGATGTCTTGTGCACACATATAGTACCGACAATATTAAATTACAACCACTATCCAAAGTAAAGAAAGAAATTAAATTAATACATGCCTTGATTTTTTTATAATTCAAATAACCTACTTGATTCTTCAACTACTCGTATGTCTTGTATGTGGACTCTTCTCCAATCCTAAGCTGAAATCCACCTAAAGGGGAGAATATTTTAAAACAAACAAAATGTGAGCGAAAGGCTCAGTAGGACTATATATTTTAGAAACATTTATTTATTTTTAAAAGAAAATTTTCATTATTCAAGGAATTATTTTGAAAATAGACTTGAATAAACGAATAAATAAAATTCAATAAAATTGATCTTACCAAAACCATATCATTTTCTTTTCTTGGGCAAACCATATATGTAACACCACCATAGTGGCCTAGCTGGGTTTCAGGACCTGCTCCTAAGGTCGCATGCGACATGACCCAATCTCTTATATGGCATCATGCCCTTCTATATACATTTTCTATAATTATTAAAATCACTTTTTACCAAATATTTTAATTTACATTCATTATGAGGTTTATTATAAAAATCACATCAATCTACTATTTATGAAAATAGCCAATGAAAATCCTTTTTCAATCACTCATTGAAGACATTTTGATAAAAATCCTTTTGAGGCCAAAATCCTTTAAAACGAGGTTACCAAAGAAAAGGGTAAAAGTCCTACCTCAATACTCGAGCTAATGTCATGCACTATAATCCCGGTTAACTATACGTCAGCTCTGCAGAACCACGAACAACCTTAAATGTATAATAACTAAGTCTATTAGTATCTAGCTTAAGACAACCCATGTTAATAAACTATTTCATGGTGTCTTAATGTGCCATTTGTATTTATAAAATCATATTGTAGCATTAAATCTCAATCGGGGTTCAAAACAATAAAAACGGGTGAAAAATAACAAAATTTCACCATGCTCGATCGGCCTGTTGGTCTCCCTAGTTCGTCCGGTCAAATTATGCAGGTCGGCCTGCTAGAAAACCAAATCCAGTAGGCCAAATTTTTTTTGGTTCAGCCAGCTGGACGTTTGAATCCGGCCTGCCGAACCCATGAATCCGGCCTACTAAACTAGAAAATTTCATAATTTTCCAAACACTGGTTCTTGGCCTCCTAGAGCCCAAATCCTCATTTCAACATATTTTTCTCAGTTCTTGGGCATAGAAAACATCTATAAATTGTAGAAAAACATCATAAAACACTTTTGAACTAAATTAAACAAGATTTGCACAATGATTTTGAAAAATTCCAAAAATGAAGAAACATGGAAAAAAATAGAAAATCTTGATTCAAATCCGTTTTTCTTCAAACTAAGCTTAGATTCTAGTTGTTTGAAGTTCTTTTAACCTAGATCAAAGGTTTTCTAAGCTTAGGAAAGCTTAAATTTCAAAATATTAGGAAATTAGAAAAATTTAGAAAAGTTTTGAATTTTGAAACTGACCTTAGATTTAAGCTTTGATTCGAAGTTATAATCATCTAAACGGGCTCTCGAGTTTCCAATCCATTGAAAACCGAAGCTTGGGCTTACTTTTGATTCAAGAATTTGAGAGGGAAAGGAGAGAGAAAGAGGGGCAGAGAGAGAGGAGAGAGACGAGCGAGAGAGGGAGTGAGAGAGAGAGCTGAGGGTGAGTGAAAGAGAGAAAGAGAGAGTGAAATAAATAGAGAAAAAGTGAGAGCAAATCTGAGAAGGAAAAACCATGTCCCGCATATGGTTTTTCTAAAGTAGGGACTTGTTAGTCATTTGACAAATTGTTTTATTCCAAAATTTCAAAATAACAGTTAAAAATAATTAAAAGGAATTAAAAATCATCAAAAAAATAAAAAATAACATTAATTTACAAATTTCACAAAATAATAAGATTAAGTTTAAAACATTCATTATGGCACACCAATCTGTCATTTTACACACTAATATCACTTAATTAATTTCGGGACGTTACAAGACCATGGTTAACATCAATTTGAAAACATATTTTTAGTTATGTGAGTCTTTTGTTTACACAATTTTTTTGGCCTCTGCTGCTATCTCTGCCTAGCATTGAATATACGTCTACTTGGTTTACAACTATTATGTTATTCATATTTGATTAATTAAACTCTACGTTATGACTATAAGTGATGTGTTCTTGGTGTAGGTTAGCAAATATGTGTTCAATACGTAGATCCCCTAATGAGGGAAATGATGATATTATTCCCCCAACGGTTGTACTACTTTGGCATTCTTTGCATGGTCCTAGACCTATTAGACAACCTGTGCACACATCGGTTTAACAGAATATATGATAGTAAATGAATGCTAGAGGGTAATGCGAAGATTACAACAATGTAACATTTTAAAAGAAACAATGCCATTAAGTACGAGTCGGATATGAATATAGATTTTTTTTTATAAGAAAAACACTTTATACTGACAATAATTGAAAACAAAGTTTAAGAGAACGAGGCGATAATCAAAGAGACCAACAGGAACAAAATCTCAAATTACAACCAAAACCAAAAAGACCAATAACATCTCTCCAGCTAACGATAATCAGAGTGAAAGGGTATCCCTTGAACCCTTCATCCCATGAAGCCCATAAAGAAAATGTGAATTTTGCCTTTTCAAACATGCCGTCTACCCCCCTTTCTTTGTCATAAAAAATACAAGAATTTCTCTCCAACCATAAAGTCCACATGAGAGAGATTATCATACATCTCCATAAGACTTCAGCCTTTTTGTTGGATCCAAATCCGACCTTTTCTTCCAGCATCAGAGATTTTCATTGCTCCGGAAACACCACCTGAAAACCAGCCTCAAGAATCAGACTCTGCCAAAGAATCCTGGCCATCGAGAAATGCAAACGCATTTGATCCAATGAATCACCCTCTCTTCTGCACAGAACACACCAAGAGGGAGAGAGCCATACGGGGATTCGTCCTTTCAACCATATCAGCAGAATTCAATCTTCCATTAAAACTAACTAAAGGAAAACCTTATGAGGAACTCTGGATTTTCAATAAAGTTGAAAGAATCACAAGGATCAAACTCTGTTCTCTCAGCAATGGATTGAAAAAAGATGAACAGGAAAGCCCCAAGGGGTCACAAGACCACATTCGGAAAAAAGATGAACACACCAAGGGGGAGAGAAGGCCATATGGGGATTCATCCTTTCAACCATATCAGCAGAATTCAATCTTCCGTGAAAAACTAACTAAACGAAAACCTTAACCCTAAGAGGAACACTGGATTTTCAAATAAAGTTAAAAGAATCAAAAGGATCAAACTCTCTTCTCTCAACGATGGATTGTAAAAAGATTAACGGTAAAGCCCTAAGGGGTTACAAGACCACATTCGACTATTAGGAACAAAAGACCTAGGAGTAAAAGACTCCACAGCCCGCAAAAGAGAATGCAAAACTTCTATCTCACCGTCCGTAAGATAAAGCAGGGATATGAATGTAGATGAGAAGCTTTTTATATTCTTGCATATTGTGTGTCACTTAATAACAAATTGAGAGGCACAAGACCAGTGACAACTTCTTGGCGAGACAACACCTTGGTGCTTTAGGTGAGATGTTGGAAGCAGTATGTTCTATTAAGCCTAGTTTCATCAAGCCACCCAACTATAACAAGCTGCCAAAACTTATCCTGAATGATAGGATCAACGACCACTATTTTGATGTGGGAGCTTCTCATACCATTTGCATCTTTATTGATTGCAAACTTTTCTGTCGGTTTTCAATTCAACTTGTTTTTTTCTTATTTTTTTTTCTTCTAGCATTGTCTAGGGGCAATTGATGGTATATACATACCGTGTCCATTGTCGCAAAATATATTGACAGCAAGATCGTTTGATATGAAGTTACACGTACATCTTCGCTGGTTTCGAGGGATCAACACGACTCTCTTGTGCTTCGGATAGCAAGAGAGGAACATGGGTTTCCTATGCTATTCTATTTACGAGACTTCATAGAACAAATCTGAATCAAAGATAAATCAGTGCTTCAAATTTCTGGCCAACACCATAGGCTAGGAGAATAATTAGCACCAATGAAACTACTGTATTTACGAGCTGCTGTTTTGAATAGGCTGTGATAAGCATCGTCCCTCAGCAGCAGATGTGTTCTGGATCTTCCTCAGAGAACGATATTGAAGCCGGACATTTTCTCCACTTTCAATAATCTTGAGCAAATACCTATAGGAATAGGATGGACATATTAGTAAAGGCATCAAAAAGAGATGGCTTCAGGGGGCAGGTTTGCCGTAGAAAATAAAACTGCGGTTTGTCTTTCAACTAATCACTCAAAAACGGGACACAACGAGCAAGTCCAGAGATGCTAGTCACTCAAAATTTTCTCCAACGGTGGAGGGAATGAAGGTTGAAAGCAAACCAAATGTCAAGAAATAGGGGTCCATTTCTCACACAAGTAAATCAAGCTATTTAGGATTGAGCAGAAGGGAAAAATGATGATTTTTATACTCCTGAACATTACAGGTAACAACGTTCACTACGAGAGGGTGTAAAAGTCCTTTGCACCAACTTAATATAAGACCCCAAAGATTTTAGTTGCTAGTGAAAATAACAATGCATACAAGCTCTGTTGAGATGTGGACATAGAGCTGAGGTTCTAATGAAAAGGAGACTAACAAGAACAAAATCAGTGATGAATATAACAAGCCAGTGCTAAAAGAAAGATTCAATGATTTTATGTAGCAGCAAGACTAAATGTGCTCTTCAGCAAATTCCAGAAAATAACATCATTAAAACAGAAGATTTTTTTTTAGGGTACAAAACAGAAGATCTAGAGAGCTTCAAAATTCGACATAAAAATAGAGATAAATGTCGTAAAAGGGGAAGAACAAATAAAATCAAGAAATTGTGGTAATTAGAATCAGACATTAGCACTGGGAATGAAGAAAGGTACCAATTTGAAACAAGAACAAAATATTTGGCTTTTAGAAAAAACTTTCAACCAACACATGAATCGTAGAATTCAAATTCGAACATTCTGAAAACTAAAAATGCAAGATTATTATTTATCTATTTATTGTTGTTGCTGTTGTTGTTTTATCATTATCATATCATATTATCATTATCATTATTATTATTACTACTACTACTACTTATCTGAGTAAGCTATGGTAATTATGAACGTTAAAGAAAAATAAATGAACCTGAATGTCACATGCAGACTATATTAAGTACAAGCATAACCAAAGTTTAAAAAAAAAAAAAAGGAATACTTTCACACACCAGCCATTGAGACATTGGGATGTTATGACAGCTTCTTTGCCCACAAATTTTTCTGGCGTCCGCCTGTTTCCCTGCAGAATTAAATACTCCCTTCAACGTTTTGTTCAAGTGAAATAAGCAGTTATTAACAATTGATAGCCAGTAGAGAGAGAGAACATGTTTGAAGACATACGGTTTTTTTTTTTTTTTCAGGATAAAGTAAAATATTGGGATACCTTTTTATAGCCCATTCTGTTTTGGTCAATTCGTTGAGGACTCCCTCTTTTTTGCAAGGGTTTTTCAATTTTATAACCGTATTTGAAGGTTATCAAAAAATATACCCTGTATTTTTAGATGTAAAATCTTTATACCTTCAAATTACAAATTACTACTACTTCATACCTTTTTCTAGGTTAAAATCAATTTTGACTCTGGAAAAAGACTAAAATACCCTAACAAAAAGTATCTAAAAAATCCAAAAAACTTCTCCTATCATCATCATCATCATTATTATTATTATTGTTGTTGTTGTTATTATTATTATTTAAAAAACAAAAAAAATTAAAATCTCCATGCGCTCACAGTTACTTTTCCTACAAAAAAGGAAAAAAAAAATTCTCAAGATAGAAACTTTTAAATTCATCAGGCTCAACAACAGAAACCTCTCCAAATACTTCAAGCAAGGTTTTTTCACATTATTATTCAAAAGTCAGATCAATACTCAAACAAACAAAAGAAAACAAAACTTTTCAATGTGTATCCAAAGAAAAGGCAATACGACTGTTTCAACCATTTTCAAAGCTGTGAAACGCCTTCACGAGTGGGTTTGGCGACCAGAGCGGCCAGCTTGACAAACTACACAACAACAGCACGGGATTGACGGATCTCAAGAGGATGGCACAAGATTCAACGGATCTTGCAATGATGGCAGCAGGCTCGACGGCTCTAGCAACGGTTGCACACAGTGTGGCGGGTTTCAAGACGATGATGGCCAAAGGGTCTATAGTGAGCAGTTTTTTTCTACTAAATTGGTTGGGATCAATGGCCTTATCTCACCATCGAAATAGAATTTTTTTCCCCTTTTTTGTTGATTTGGTTTATGGAGATTGGCTGCTTTTCCCCTTTTTTTGTGATCGATGATTGCTTTGTAGTTATGCCGCTGGAGATTTTTGTCCTTGCATTCTCTCACTTTTCTGCAGACTGTATGGCCTTTTCTTTTTGGGGATAGACTTTGTTTTTGTTTAATTTTTAAAAATGTTTTGGATTTTATTACTTTCTTCTTAGAGGGCATGCAGCTCTTTTTGGGGTCAAAATTTAATGTTGACTAAAAAAGGCAGGAATTGATCATAAATTTATAATTTTAAGGTAATAAATATGATAGAGTCTAAAAGACACGGTATAATTTATTGATAACCTGAAACTACAGCATATAAAAATGTAAAAAACCCTTTTTGTATCTACTTTTTACTTATTTTTTTTTATATCATTAATCAAATCCCCTTCCTGTTTCGAAAAAATGTCAAGGGACTTTTTTTTTTTTTTTTAGTACAGCTTTGGACATCTCTTTGGATTTCAACTGCCTTCTTTTTTAAATAAGAAACCAGATCAATTTAATCAGACAGTTTAGATACAGTAACAGACATTTAATATAGTAACAGACAGTTTAGATAAGCAGGCATTTAATCCTCTTTTGAATAAAAAAGAAAATTTGGGTTTTTCTTCTCCTGTTTTGTGTTGTTCTGCTGGTTTGGTACACCTCTAGTCCCTCCATCCTCTTTTATACTCCCTTCTCCCATAATACTATTCATATTAAAATGAATGCAAGGGAATTACCTTAATTACAACTTTTTCATTTACAGAAAATGGATATTGCACACCATGATTGAGGCCATCATCCCCGATATCTCCATTTTCCTGGAAACAAGTTAGGCTAAGAAATTGTTGAATGGGAGCTACATCTGATGACAAAAGGAGTATGCTTCTCTACTACAAAAACAAAACACAACGCTCACACACTATGCAAACTCTAAAATTGTTCTTCTGAAACAATATCACCAAAAAAATGTTGTTTAAACTTTAAAGAATTCCATATCACCAAACTCAGCAGGCATCAAACTTGACAAACTTGTCAGTACTCTAGGCCTAAGCAATAACATTTTTTGTAGCATGAAGTTAGACCCTTTTAATTAATCACGAGGTAGACGGGCACACCAATCACATTTTTTTCTCTTTTAACTAGAAGTGAATCAACTGGTATTAACTTGCAGCACTTTGTATCTCTCTCTTAAACTAAGTTGGTCTACAAACATCTTGTTAACACTAGAAGCACTAATGAGCTCTCAAAAGAATATAATTAAGATGATGCAAATGTACCTTCTAAATTCATTAGCCTAATGTCACGAGCTTACTTTCTCCGAAGGTACTCGTGCGGCCTTAGCACAATCCTGATGCTAAGTCAGCCTAACTTATCACGCTTTTGCCTAGAACAAAAGGGAACTCAAGAGAAGAGGAGAACTTTGAAAGGAAGCTTGTATTAAGCTAAGAGACTTTACAAGGCTTAGATTATTGGATTTCTCTTGAATTTCTTGGATATCTTGGATACTTCTTGGATGCCTTACAAATGAGAGAGTTAGTCCTATTTATAGGCCTCTCCTAACGAATGAACGGTCTAGATTACATTGATCCTACGGTTGCTATTTGCTATCTAAAATGTTCTAGCAAAGTGTGAAAATATTTACAAGCATGGAGTGTTCTAAAGAATTCTATATTATTCTACTATTTCCCTAAGTACTCTAAAGTTCTAGAGTCTTCCAGAGAAGTCTTGAATCTTTCAAGACATTCTGAGTTCTTCAAGATGCTTCTGGACTAGCGTAGAACCTCCTGGAATGCTGTGGAACGTTGTAGAACACTCCGGACCCTTCCAGAACCTTCCTTGGGCCAATTCTATCCTCAAAAACACCCAAGACAAGTGTGTGGCCTCCTCGTAGCTCAGTGGGGCGTGACATTCTCCCCTACCTATGCTCGCGACGCCCTCGTCGCGTCCCCGTGGTAGTGTTGGATTTTGTCTTTGAATTGCCAAAGGGCCTCCTCGGTTTCCCAACTAGCCTCGGTGTCGGGCAGTCCCTTCCATTTGATAAAATAATCCCGATAACTTGGCACACCTCGTCTTCGAATGATTCGATCTGCTAATATTTCGTCGACTTCCTTGTCAAAGGAGGTGACCACGGCTGTGGGTGCTCGATGGGAGACTCCTCTTGCTAAATCTTCCAAGTCTTCATTGTACGGTTTAAGCATGCTTACGTGGAAGACTGGATGAATCTTTAGCTTGGGTGGAAGGTATAGTTTATACGAGACCTTACCTATGCGCTTGATTACCTCGAAAGGTCCTTCATACTTGCATATTAGCCCCTTATGGACCTTCCTAAATGTCTTGAATTGCTGAGGCAAAAGTTTTACTAAGACAAGGTCTCCTTCATTAAACTCTACGTGCCTCCTTTTTTTGTCTGCCCATTTCTTCATTCGCTTCGTCGCCTTGTGCAACGTTGCCCGAGCCAATTATGCCTGCTCATGCCATGATTTGGCAAACTTAAATGCAGCAGGGCTCTTCCCTTCATAGCGAGTGGCAAGGGAAAGAGGAGTTGTTGGCTGTTGTCCCATGATGATCTCGAATGGACTCTTATTGGTGGCCTCACTCTGTTGCAGGTTGTAGGAGAATTGTGCAACATCTAGAAGTTTGGCCCAGTCTCGTTGGTTGGCACTCACATAGTGCCGCAAGTAGAG
>CAMOHE010055576.1:0-10983 GCA_946598075.1 Artocarpus hirsutus
TTAACATATAAACATATTAGCATGATTTTTCTTTAGTCATAAAAATTTCATTTAATATTTAAAACAAGTCATACATCATAAATACCAAAATCTGCCAGCAACCATAACACAGTGAACAATCCTTATCTCAGGTCCATTTATCACAATTTCATGCCATAGAAAAATATAAAAAAATTAGGAGATATAATAGACACATAGAATTATAACATATCCAAAAATCACCTTTAAATAAATTTTATACAGCTCAAACCGTGCATTAGAAGGCAGAGACTACAAACATACTCTAGGTGCAAAACAGTGAGTCACATGTAATAATTTGTGCCAAACAATTAAAATAAACTTATTTGGACCTAAAAATTCATATGATATCATTTTTAACATACATATACAGTAGCAAAAAATTTCTCATTTACAAATAAAATTATATAATTATACAAAAATATCACATAACAAGAATCTCACAACTTTACTGTTTACGCAGTCACATAACTTAGGCTTAAAAAAAAAATTCTATAACACATGAAATATTCACCATATTATCACCAAAATTTCCAGTTTATAATTTAATATATATATAAGCATGTACACCAATTTTCGTGCAATAAAAACATTCATTTGCATTAAAAATAAAACCCATACTTTTGTGCAACATAAACAGTCAGCAAGAATTTACTATGAGTGGTGTAGAGAAGAAAATTCATAACTTTTTATAGAAAATTCAAATTAACATGAAACTTGGAGGAGAATCATATAACACATGCATAATTAACATACTAAAAATTCAGAGCAAAACATAATTCCTAGATGAAGATATGGCAGTTACATTACAGGAGAAAAATATGCTAAAAAAAAATTACCAAAATTAAATTCATACCTTAGAACGATTTCTTCTTAAAATTCCTTGAATTATCTCCAAAGAAATTTTTGATATTTTAACAAAGGGTTGCAGAGGAAATTTGAGAGGATGAGAAAGAAAGAAAAACGTGATAAGAAGAGGGAGAGAAAACGAGAGAGAGAAAATGTGGGAGAGGAAAATACGTGAAAGGGAGGGAGAGAAAAAGAGCGTTATAAAAAAATGAATTTGTTTACGTTACACTCTCCACATTAATCAGAATTTTCTGATTAATTGCAAGGCATAAATCGTGGGAAGTGGAGAGGAGTAAGGGAGAGTTGAATATTTTGACTCAGACACCATATTTTACCTTTGTAAAAAAGGAAAACTTATCCATTAATTCAAATAATTCAAAAGTCAATTGTTTCTTTACCAAAATTAAAGAAATCATTCCATAATTATGTTATTTATTCTGAATAAATCATCCTTATCACAAATTCAACCTCATCACAATTTTTGTGAAATTTCTGCTGACTGCTTGTCAGCTGTCATCGGCCTGTCGATCACTATCTTTGGCCTACCGATCTCTAAAGTCTGGCCTGTTGATGACACATCATCGGCTTGCCGTTTTGAGGAAATCATTTCGGCCTGTCGAACTAAATGGTCTCGCCTACCAATCTGTCCTTAAATACAAAAATCATTCATAACATTAAATTATCAATAAAAATATAATTAAACATATAACATTAATGACATGAACATTTGAGCACATCATTTCCACGCAAGCATCACCTGTCATAACACTTAGAATAAAATGGTTAGCACCATTATATTATATATCATATCACTTATCATAAATATAACATTTAATGTCGTTATTTATCATAGCATAATCCGTTATATAAAATTAGGTGGGCGTTACAAGGATAAAATCCTATTCTCTAATAAGTGTTCCAAGAACTCATCAAAGAGGTATTCACCACCTCGATCGAATCGAAGTGCCTTTATGGGTTTACCTAATTGCTTTTTTGCTTCAACCTAAAACTCCCTAAACTTGTCAAAAGCTTCACTTTGATGATGCATTAGGTAGACATGCCCATACCCTAAGTAATCATCAATAAAAGTGACAAAATACTCATACCTTCCTTATGCCTAAATGTTCATAGGATCACAAACATCACTATGCAGTAGTTCTAGAACCCCTTCGGCTCTATTGCCCTTATACCCGAATGGTCTTTTGGTCATTTTGCCCTCCAAACAAGATTCATATTATGATATAGATTCCACCTTTAAGTGACTTAAAGGTCCATCCCTTACTAACCTTTGAATCTTATTCAAGCTAATATGACCTAATCGCAAATGCCAAAGATAGGTGTTAAGTGAGAAGTCTTAAGTCTTTTAGAGTTATTATCATTAACCTTAATGTTAAGTAGTAAATCCATCTTAGGTTTGATAAAATATAGATTGTTTTACATCTATCCATCACAGATAAAAGATTTATTTTTACAAATCAACACTTTATTATTAGAAGAAACTAAATAAGAATTTTTAAATAAACAAGCTATAGAAATTAAATTCCTTTTAAGTCTAAAAACATAAAAACAATCTTGCAAAACTAAAATCCTATAATATTTGAAATGAAGATAGACGTCTCCCACTGCTTCAGCCAACACTAAGGATCCATCATCCATCCAAAGTATGAAGTCTTCATGTAGTAAACTTATCATTTCTTTGTACCCCTACAAAGAAACACAAACATGATTAGTTGCTTTGGAATCTATGACCCAAGTGTCACTTAATTTCAAAACCAAATAAGTTTCAATAACCAGAAGATCATAGCTACCTCTTCGAGGAAGGAAGTCCTTGCAATTCTTCTTAATGTGCCCGACCTTCCCAAAAGAAAAGCACTTCAATGTCTTTGGGTTCTTCTTTTTCTTCTTCTTGTTCTTGGCATTTGTAGGAATAGAAGATTTCTGATTCTTAGCCTTTTGCTTCTTTCCATCCCTAAGGTGAGGATTGAACCGCCATCCATAGAATTTTGCCTGATCAGATTTTCTAGCTCTTGTAATTGCTTAATTAACTCTATTAAGGTCACATCCATCCCGTCTATTGCTCAAATTATATGAAGCTCTAAATGAGATGAATTCCTTTAATAGAGTCTGAAAAATGATAGTCATCTGTGACTCAGCATCGATATCAACTCCATGGGCATGAGCCTAAGCAAGGGAACCCATGACCAACATCATATGCTCATTCACAGACATACTCAGTCTTTGTTTGTAGTTCAAAAGTTCCCGAAGTGCCCCTTGCCATTTTTTTGTGGCTGGGCCTCCAAACATATCTTCAAGATTATCCAAAATCTATTTCGTAGTCTCATAATCTTCATGTTGAGCCTGTAGTATTTATTCATATTTGCCATAACATAGCATAGGGTCTGATTATTAGTATCTTTCCAGCGATCATACGTTTAGATTTGCTCATTAGTGGATTCTCTAGTAGGTTCAGAGGACACGATGTCGTCAGCATTAATTTTAGTTTCTTAAAGGCTAGGACGATATTGAGGTTCCTTTTCTAATCATTGTTATTCTCACTAGTTAATTTGTTTTTATTAAGTATAGAAGATAAAGTGCTTTTAGACATTTTAATCTACAATAAAGGTCATATACCAAATATAAGCAAACATACCTTAATAGTTTAGTAAGATAACACAATCAAGTAATCAAATAATTGTGTTTATATGTCAAGAACCTTGAAAATATCACAACCTTACAACGATAATTCCTAACTCAAAATTCAACAAGCTGCCTAGGAGAGACTTGCCAAATTCAATTAGGAATACAGATCCCTTTGATTAATGTTTGTCATCCAAGATCCATCTGATCCAACATATATTAATAATCATTTTCTTTGGCCATTTAATTTTATTAGAAGAGCTCCTATGAGAGGTTAATAATAAAATTAACTTGAGTGTATAACTATCGTTTTAACTATTTTATCCATGATCTATAATCACCACCTAGGAGTGTGCAACGATAGATTATGCTAAAATAGATTATCTTTTCAGAGATCTAACCCAATACATGATGAAATCCCTTCCTAGTGGTTAAGACCACCATTTGCTACCTATGGGCCAATGATGGAGGCCGTAGGTCCTCTTTTTGAAAACCTTATCCCACTTAATCTTTTGAAAAAAAACAAGGGTTTATTTTAAAAAACATGCATGAAAAATTTTTAATGAGTGCCACTTCTTATTCTATATGACACGTTATCAACATATATGGCAAATCATATTATAATGTAGACAAGCAAAGCAATCATGCAAAGCCACAAGCAAAATAATAATAAATAATCGTAATATTATGATTCCACCTTAAAGAAAAGAAATTAAAGACTACAAGGGATCAATCGAAACATATTATCGATTCTTCGTCCCTATTTTTCAAGTTGTATTCGTCTTCATGCGATATTCATCTTTAAGTCTTCAATCCCACATAGATCAAATATTTCACTTTTTCGATCATCATAAAATTTCATGTTTCTCAAAAGCGTATAAAAAATGTGCCTTTATTAGAAAAATATGCTCTCTGTCGGCATGCCGATCTGAGTGATCGGCCTGCCGAACTACTGCTAGAGTTGGTTGAATCCTACCCTATGGATAGCTACCGAACTGGAGGTTCAGCCTACCAGTCTACAATCATTGGCTTGTTGAACTTGAGGGTTTGGCTATTGACCTAGTAGAACTCACGTTTTTCTAGAAAACAGTTTTTATGCAGTTTTTCAATCTTATTTTCAAAAATTCAAAGACATAAAAATTTAGAGACTTAGGAAAAAAATAGTGGAACCGCTATCATCTATCTTCTAGATTGTCTTCACTCTGAATGCTTATTTAATTACAAAATTCTTACAAATTTAAAATTAAATAATAATTCCTAGACAGTGATGATAGACCGTCATCTAATTATATTAAAAAAAAACTAGATACACATTTTAACCTCTAAGGAAGCATAACCATTATAAATTAATTAATTAACAAATAATTAAATAATAATTTAATCTATGATAATTAATTAATAAACATTCATCATATAATCTCATGACAATATATAAATATATAGAAACCCTAGAGTGCCAACTCTTTAAAAAATTAAATTCAAGCATAGGAGAGATCAAGATCACATAATTTTTATATACATATAGGATGATTATAAACTCATAAATTTACACAAAAACCGTGGATCTAATACCAATTGTTAGAAAAATGACTACGTAGTGGAATTTTAAAAAAATTTAAATTAGAGTATTTTTCAAAACACAAGTTTGACATACTATATGCATAAAGCAATAAGATCTTACTAAACTTTGTATGACAAAGGCCTCCTACAATCAATGTAGAGGAGAATATTCTAGAAGAGCCTGAACCAACTGGTCTTTTTTGTTATTCTCTATCTATGATCAAAGTGTGTATGGGCACATGTCGTATAGCTCTTCCACTAGTGGCTCTCCTTCCAACCAATTGAGAAGACCTAGAGCACAGGTTCGTGATTGTGAACAAAAACTCTCAGGGAGTTTTAGAGTATCTAATACTTGGGTACTCAGTCTTAACTTCTTAATTGATCTGAATAACTCTAAAAACCCACTCCTTATTTATAGAGGTTGTACCCAAGGTTGGTCATTATAAGATAAGGCCTCAAAAATTTAAATCTGGATCAACTTTTGATAAAATCGCGTCAAAAATGCCACCTTGTCAAAAGTTGATTTTGACGCGATTATGTAATTTGATTATGGAAAAGTTGGTTTTATGTGCTACGTTTTTTATATTAATTAGGAAATTGGTATTTTTCGGCCATCGGCAATATTGTCAATGTCAATGATGTTTGCGATGTCATCGGTAAATTTTCATATTTAGTGTAAATATATTATTTATAAGCAAATACAGTATTTACAAGTAAATACAGTATTTTCCAACCACTAGTAAGTCGTTGTTAAATTTTTGTATTTACAAGCCAATATTATATTTTTTGGCCATTGGTGGTCCAGCAAATTCACTATTAAATTTTTGTATTTATAGGTTAATACTCTATTTTCTTGCCGTTGGTGGTCTGACAAAGTTGCCTATGAATTTTTGTATTTATACATCAATACAATATTTATAGGATGATATTGCATTACTTGGCCATTGGTGGTCCGTGAAATCGCTAGTAAATTTTTGTACTTATATGTTAATAAAGTATTTTATAGGTTAATATTATATTTCTTGACCTTTGATAATCTGATGAAGTCATCGGTGAATTTGTATTTACATGTTAATAAAGGCTTCATATGGCAAACCTAGTTGAAACTAATATTGTAAAGCTGTCATAGGCCACAGTATAAAGCAAAATTTTGTTATAGTTATAGTATAAAAGTCTTACCTGACTATGTCACCAAACACTCTTAAAGTATTTATAGGTTAATATTGTATTTCCTAGCCACCAATAGTCTGGCAAAGTCGCTAGTGTATTTTTGTATTTACGCATTAATATAGTATTTTTCGACCATTGGCGGTCCAGCAAAGTCATTGATGAAACTTTGTATTTACACATTAATACAATATTTATAGACTAATGCTACATTTTTTGGCCATCAGTGGTCTAGTGTAATCACCATAAAATTTTTGTGTTTACATGGTAATATTGTATTTCTCTGTCGTCAATGGTCAAGCGAAGTCGTCGATGAATTTTTATATGTACAAGTAAATACAGCATTTTGTATGTTAATATTGTATTTCTCGGCAACCGATGGTCCGACAAAGTCATCGGTGAATTTTTTTATTTACATATTAACATAGTATTTATAGGTTAATAAAGTATTTTCCAACCGTCGGCAGTCTAACAAAGCCGTCAATGAATTTTTCTTCCATTATTTTAAGATACATTATTAACGTGTAAATGCAATATTTCCCGCCACCATATGTGCCTAAGAGGGAGGAGGGTAAGAGATATTAAGGAGAAAGAAGTGAGGGTATCTTAGGGTTTTTGTTCTTAATTTCTCATAATTTGCTATTTACTATAATTTTGAAACCATATGACATTATTTATTAAATTTTAACCTGAAATTAAATGGGTGATTCGATCCTTCAAAAAAAATAATTAAATGGGTGATTTCCCAATGCAGTTGCAATTTTTTTGTCTTTTTAATGAAACCCTACATTTTGAAATTTTGCGTTTAGAATTCGGAACTTCACAATTATTGGGAATTGGAATTGTAGTCTAAAGAGATGTTAATTAATGGATTATCAAGATTAAAAAATAATAAAAAATTTTGGGTGTATCTGCAAAATTTATGACATATTTGTCTCTTCACTATTGAACTACCATCAGAACGAATTTTCAAATGTAGAGTGATTTTTGTCAAAACAGAAAGCTCGAGGTCTAAATTTTAAATGACAAAAAGGTCTTACATTTTCAAGCAACCAGTCTAATGTTTTAAGAGCTCCGTTCTCTTTACGGTCTGAGTAGCGTCTCAACTTGTGGGTAGTCATTTGTCTTCGTATTTTACAATCCCATATTGCGTGTGGGAACTAGTCTGATTTTCATTTTCTATCATATTTTAGTATGGAAAAGGAATTGATTTCGGGTGAGTTAAAGGGAAACAAGGACCAACAAGTGGAGATGGAACATGACTCTTTAAAACTGGACCCAGATAAGGAGATTGCTACTAGCTTCCTCGACTATACCTTGGTAGAATGATAGCGAAAAAACCAATATGGCAAAACAACCGTTTGGTCCAAAAATTGATCAATGTCTGAGCTAAGAAAAGGTGTTTTCTCTTTCCAGTTTTCCAAGGACGAGGAGTGTAGAAGAGTCCTAGAGAAGCGACCTCAAAGTTTAATGGAGGTCATCTAGTATTGAAAGAATCACTAGCTAGTATGGGTGGTAAGATGTGGAGTTATGCATGTCTTAATTTGGGTCCAAGTATATAGTTTCCCAGTTTTCAATAACTCTGGATAAATGCTTTTAAAGTTGCTAAGAAGGCAGGGATTGCAGAAATTACGTTAGTTAGAGACCACCAAGATCGACAAACGTTAGACTCATGAAGTTTCAAGCAAAAAGCTATATGGACCACCATGTTAGGATTAGTGACCTAAGAATAAGATGTCCTGGATGTATTTATAGCCTTTTAAATCAATAAAGTATTATTCATTTATATCATTTATCAATTTGTCGGATTTACTTTCATATTTTTAGTTCTATGACAAAGAAGCTAAGGCTCCATGATTGTTGATACTAAATTTTAAATCGTGCATATACAGGTGATGCGGAATGGGGATTAATATTTGGACCTTATATTACATTTAACCTTTAGGATTTTTTTTATATTCATATTTATTTCATAGAAATATTCAAAATTGGTGACGCTTATCTTTTTTTTTTAGTTAGATTTTTATAAATACATTAGTGATTACTATTCCAATTCAGAGTTGATAGACTAATGAATATTGATTAGTAGTTTTCTCCCTCTTGAGTTCTCGTTCTTCGATATTTCTTCATATGATTTTTTTAATCTCTTCTAGTGCTATTTCTCCTTTTTGTTTAATTCTGCACTATGAATTCTATCTATTTTCACGATACTATCCTGATCTTACATCAATTGGCATCGGAGCTTAAATTGATTTCTCTGACACTTATTGGAACACCTAGATAAATTAATTAAGATTAATTAATTCAATATGGTTGTTGGTGTTAAATAATTGAAATTTGAGATAATTTTCAATTGTTATTTTATTTCCAAATAAAATTTTCGCGTGGAAAAATGTCTATTTAGAAACTGCATGTTAGTGTCCGTTCTATAATACATGTTTGACAACTATAATTGTGTAGCATTTATCTATACGGATAACTACAGTTTTCTAAATGGATCTCTTTGCCTATTTAAATTGGGCTTCTTTTCATATATGATTTTTGTACAAACACTCATACACATTTATTTTCTCTTTTCTCTTTTCTCTTTTTTCTTTTCTCTTTTCTTTCCCTTCTTTTCTTCCCGCCACCTTTCTTTCGTGTGAAATTTTATTTTCGCTCATCCTACTTTCTTTCTTCGTCACCCCCCCTTTCTTCTTCTTCTTCCATCACCCAACGCCCCTCTCTTTCTTTCTCCTTCAAAAACTATTCCAAGCTAGCAAAGAAGTGAGGGCTTCCCAAGAATTTCTCTGGGTGATTCAAGTTTAGAGGAAAGATTAAAAGATTGAGAAATTTATTTCTGAAAATAAAATCTTAAAAAGTAGGGTTTTTTTCCATCTCAAATTTACTTTTTAAATTCTCTTGCATGTTTTAAATTTATGTGTTTTTCCAATTTTATAAAATTGAAAATATGACTTATTGTATTCCTTGGCAAATCTAAGTTTTCTTGATAATTTTCCCTCTTTATTTGTGTTATTCACTTGGTATGAGTGATGCATATTAGTTTCCCTCGTTGTTAGTTAGTTAAAATTTTGAAATTAAAGGAAATTAAGTTATGATATTAACATTGAACACTTTGAATATGTTGATAATGTACACTATAAAATAGGAATGAAAAGTCTTAAGAGTCTGTTTGTTTTAAGGGTTCGAATCATGATGGTTTGAACTTTTGCTTTTAAGATAAAAAGTTTAAAAAATGTGGTTTAAACTGGAATCCGAATTGAGATTTAGATGTACAATTGATTGTAAGTTTGAAAAGGAAATAAAATCTGAAATTGTGTTTAGATATGAACTTGAAACATACATTTGAACTAAAATGCCAAAAAAGGAGTTTGTTAAGTTTGAATCTTTTGAAATCAAGGATGGGCTAATTTTGAGTTTAGGCCTTTTTGGGTTCAAGTTTGGGTTTTAGAATTGTCCAATTAAACACCTACTCAATTCAAAATTTGCGTTCAAATTCAATGAATCTCTCCAAACAAATAGGCCCCTAATGTTTTAGGATGATTTATTGTGAATTTGGAAACTTGGAATTTGAATTGTTAAGCTTTAATTCTAATTTTCCATTAGGTTTTTGGATGCCTGTTGGATATGGTTTAAATTCACACTTGAACTTGTAATTTATGATTAAAAACTATTCCTGCATGGTAGATGTTTGGTCAAATGCTAAATTGGAGAAATCTATGCTGCTTAGATTGATTACCAATGTGGTTTGAGTTTTGTCATTTGGTTTGTTGAATTCATTTAAACCAATTTAAAGTACCATGATGTCATAAGTAATTATGTAGGCATAATTGCTTCGATGGTTACGTTAGGAGAAATTAGAGTTCATGTAAAGATTGTAGAACTCTCTTTATGGATAAATTTTGAGGCATATGTATGGTTGAAATTGTTTTTTTTTTTTTTAACTTCTTCTAAGTTTGAAAAGTCAATCTAATGTATGAATTCCCGTGAAGTTGATGAAGCTTGAGTGTGTTCAAAAATGCCGTGTGGCATGTCATTATTTATAAATTTAGTGGAATTTTGTTATGAGCTCTAAATGACAATTATTAACCTTTGTTTTGGTGAAGGATTCATATAAGTGAATTTTCTTCTTTCGTTAGCTAGTTAGATAATCTATAAAATAAAACCTTTCTCTGTTGATGCATGTGTGCAAATTAGAGGTTGTTTGTAAGTATGTTACTCATGTGTGTAATCATTTTGGAAATTACAATATGAAAAACACTTTACATATATCATGAGTCAAATAGTTAGATTATTGGCTTTCTAAAGAAATATGTATGCCAATGCTAGTTGTTTTTTGCATTGACATCGTGTATGTTAATAAGCTTAAAGGTTTGTAATTAGTTGTTTTCCATGATTAGGGAGTATACTCAAGTTGCAGATCCGTAGAACCTTGTAAGTGGCCGTCATAGAAAACTAGAAAAACTAAAAATATCCATTTGGTTTTTACCTTAGAAGCTTATACAATTTTACAGTGTATCCTTTAAGTTTCGTGTAGTAGTAAGAATCACATCAATTGGACACTTGTAGCCAAAGCTATGCACTTTTAAAGTTAGATAATTGTCACGCCCCGAAGTACGGGAGGTGACGTGGTGGTTTAATTAAATTAATTAAGTAAAGATTTGATTAAAAATAGGGTTTAGAATGAAATTTATAAATAAAAAGGTGATAATTTGAAAATCGTTTGAATAGAAAAGTTAAAGAAATAAATGA
>CAMOHE010055578.1:0-13304 GCA_946598075.1 Artocarpus hirsutus
CCTTCTAATCCCTAAATGTCTTACAACCTTTCCAAAACCATCCTAAGTGATTTATGAATCTTATTAGAGACTAAAGTATATAGATTTACACTTAATTCATTTATGGATGTGGTTATATGTTGTGCTTTAGTTTTAATTGTCTTTATGCATGACTTAGCATCAAAGGTGTGTGGAGCTAATGTTAATTAATTCTGAGATTAAAAGATTGTTGAGAAGCTTAAAAGGTAGGGATTCTATTACTCATCTTTTGTGAGGTTTTTATGGAATTTAAATTGATTGTTTTACCACAAGATATATGTATCTATGTTGAACTGTTATTATATGAGAATCACATATGAAACTATGACATGAACTCGCCTTGTATTGATTAGCGAGGAACATAATGAATTAACATATGTTGTTATAAATTGAGAAGCATGGTTAGGAAAATTAGCACTGTAAATGATATTTGTATAGAAAGAAATGGTGAGATGTGAAGAGGGCGGTGGTTACATCCTTAGGTACGAATACCCTAAAAGATAAAATAGGGGGAAGGTTATGACGCTTCCTTGGGTCGAAAGTCCCAGAACACACTGTACAGGAATCGACTTTGTGAGGACTCGGGGCTTGAGGTCCCCTCACCAGAATATCCTCGAAATGTTTGGGGGGTGGCCAAGCTTGCCCATTTGGGTTTCGATAAGTTGAGTAATACTTTATGTAATGTGGATACATAGGAATATTGATGAATGTTAATATTGTATATATGTATATGTCTGAAACTTGGTAATGACTAACTATGGTATCCACGAAATATGATCATAATAAATCACATAATTTGGATAATGATGGAAACTAACTAACCATACAGATTTAATGTGGTAAAGAATAAAACCTTAAGGTGAGTAATGGTTTTCCCTACTGAGCATATTGTCACTCATTCTCTTATATTTTCCTCTTTTCAGGACTTATTAAGTGTGAGATGATTACAAGAAAAATAGTTAAGGAAGCTATGTAATTATATTACGTTGGGATGGCTTCGAATGTAAAGAATGATCTTCATGATAATGTAAGCATCGATTGTTACTTTCTATGACTGTATTAAGATTTGTTGAGGGTTGAAATGATGATGATGACAGTTGTATATTATAAAAATTTAAGGTGCCACATTAAACTGTAGTTTATATATTTGTTTATGCTTTATTTTTATTTTGAGAGTTTCTATTTAAATCCCAGGCAAATTATTTTGATGTTTTATCTTTATTTTTTAATTTTTATTTTATTTATTTAAAAACTGTTAACCCCCATATAGGGGCGTTACAAATACACTAATTTGGCCATAGAAACTAAAGAAAAATGAAAATACTTGTTCAAATTGTTGCTCGTTTTTTAAACAGCCCACAGTTTCAATTCTTATGTAAAAAAAGTACTAACTTAGCCAATGAAAAAAAGCATATTGAAAAAACTTGATAAAACTTATTTCTTATTTAAGCACGCCCTTATTTCAATTCTTATGTGAAAAAAACGCACTAATTTAGCAATAGAAACAATAGTAAATTAAAAAAAAAAAACATGTTAAAACCTATTTCTTTTATAAGCATGTCCCCTTTCTACTTCTTTTATGAAAAACACACAAATTTAGCCATAGAAACTATAGTGATTTAAGCAAACTTTTTAAAATTGTGGCTCTCCCCATAGTTTAAGTTCTTACTTGAAAAAACTCACTAATTTAGCAATAGAAATACTAGTGAATCAAAAACTTATTTCTTATATAAGCACACCCCCTTTTCACTTCTTGAGTAAAAAACACACTGATTTAACTATAGAAACATTAGTCAATTGAGAAAACTTGTTAAAGCTTGCTTCTTTTTAAGTCACCCTCCTTTCTACGTCATTGGTGAAAAACACACTAATTTAGTTGTAGAAACTATAGTAAATTGAAAAAACTTGTTCAAATTGTTGCTTGTTTTTCAAACACCCCACAATTTCATTTCTCATGTGAAAAAATGCACTAACTTAGCCAAGGAAAAAATTGTATTGAAAAAGCATAATAAAACATACTTCTTATTTAATCACGCCCTATTTCAATTCTTAAGTGATAAAAGCACACTAATTTAGCATGAGAAACAATAGTCAATTAAAAAAAAACATGTTAAAACTATTTCTTTTATAAGCATATCCCCTTTCCACTTCTTATATGAAAAACACACAAATTTAGCTATAGAAATTATAGTGATTTGAAAAAAAACATGTTAAAATTGTGGCTCTCCCCACAGTTTTAGTTCTTGTGTGAAAAAACTCAGTAATTTAGCAATAGAAATACTAGTGAATCAAGATGGCATGTAAAAACTTATTTCTTATATAAGCACCCCCTTTCCACTTGTTGAGTGAAAAACACACAAATTTAACCATAGAAACATTAGTTAATTGAGAAATCTTGTTAAAGTTTACTTCTTTTTAAAGCACGCTTTGTTGATGCTTACCGGAATGAGCTGCAAATCAACACCACGTGTGGCTGAGCATGGTGCTCAGCTCTCCCCTGCTCGTCTCTACCCGTTCAAGAGGACCTGCAACAAATGGGATGCTTCAGAGACAAGAATATTGGTCAGTCAATAGACACGGGCTCTCCGACACTCAAGGCAGGGGTTGGTTGGCAGAGAACAAGAGCTTGTTAGGTGGGGAGTAGCATGCATGCCAGAATGCAATAAATGCATCCTATTTATAGGCTACCATTGGAATCGGGTGTTAGATGGGGTTTTCTCTGTGACCTAAGCATCACATCAAGACGTGTCAGGTGGCAAAAGATAAGTGTCATGCCCCTCCGTTGGAGATTGTTTCCTATCCGACGGTGAGTTGTTTACCATCTGTTGGCTAGTGATGGCAAGTAGTAGCCTACTTGCGAGTAAAAAGAATTTTGACCTGAGCTGGTGTCTGACCCGAGGAGGCGACCAGTTGTGGTGCGGCACGGAGGGCTTTGAAAAGCACCTTGGACAGGTGATCCAGGCTTAGCGGATCTAATATTTGCTCCTAATGGTTCTTGCCGAGCTGATTTGCTGACCACCTAGAATAAGGCTCCTTGGCGGTGGCACCAAGCTCACCCTCAACACGCCTTCTTTCTATGTCTTGTGCGAAAAACACACTAATTTAGCATAAAAACTATAGCAAATTGAAAAAACTTATTAAAATTGTTGCTCGTTTTATAAACACCCCACAATTTCAATTCTTATGTGAAAAAACGCACTAACTTAGCCAAGGAAAAAAAAGTGTATTGAAAAAACATGATAAAACCTATTTCTTATTCAAGCACACCTTTATTTCAATTCTCATATGAAAAAAGTGCACTAATTTAGCAATAGAAACAATAGTTAATTAGAAAAAACTTTTAAAACTTATTTCTTCTATATGCATGTCCCCTTTCCACTTCTTGTGTGAAAAACAAATTAATTTAGCCATAGAAACTATAGTGATTTGAAAAGACATGTTAAAATTGTGGCTCTCCCCGCACTTTCAGTTTTTATGTGAAAAAAGGCATTAATTTAGCAATAGAAATAATAGTGAATCAAAAAGGTACGTAAAAGCTTATTTCTTATATAAGCACAACCCCTCACCTCTTCTTGAGTGAAAAACACATTAATTTAACCATGGAAACATTAAACGATTGAGGAAACTTATTAAAGCTTACTTATTTTTAAAGGATGCCTCCTTTCCACGTCTTTTGTGAAAAACACACAAATTTAGCCATAGAAACTATACTAAATTGAAAAAACTTGTCAAAATTCTTGCTCCTTTTTTAAACACCCTATAGTTTCAATACTTATGTGCAAAAATGCACTAATTTAGCCAAAGAAAAATAGTGTATTGAAAATACTTGATAAAACATATTTCTTATTTAATCACAACCCTTTTTCAATTCTTATGTGAAAAAAGCGTACTAATTTAGCAATAGAAACAATAGTGAATTAAAAAATGTTAAAACTTATTTCTTTCATAAAAATGTACCCTTTTTACTTTTTGTGCGAAAAACATACTAATTTTGCCATAGAAACTATAGTGATTTGAAAAGACTTGTTAAAATTGTAGCTCTTCCCACAGTTTTTGCTTTTATGTGAAAACGGCACTAATTTAGCAATATAAATAATAGTGAATCAAAAGGCATGTAAAAACTTCTTTCTTAAATAAGCTTGCCCCATCTACACTTCTTGAATGAAAAACACACTAATTTAACCATGGAAACATTAGTCAACTGAGAAAACTTGTTAAAGCTTACTTCTTTTTAAAGGACGCATGCTTTGCACATCTTGTGTGAAAAACATATTAATTTCGTCATAGAAACTATAGTAAATTGAAAAAAACTTGTTAAAATTGTTGCTTCTATTAAACACCCTACCGTTTCAATACTTATGTGAAAAAATGCACTAATTTAGCCAAAGAAAAATAGTGTATTGAAAATACTTGATAAAACATATTTATTATTTAATCACGCCCCCATTTCAATTCTTATGTATAAAAAGCTCACTAATTTTGTAATAAAAACAATAGTGAATTAAAAAAGAATATTAAAACTTATTTCTTTTATGAGTAGGTCCCCTTTCCACTTCTTGTATGAAAAACACACTAATTTAACCATAGATACTATAGTGAATTGAAAAAAGTTGTAAAAACTATGGCTCTCCCCATAGTCTGACAAAAAGTACTAATTTAGCAATAGAAATAATAATGAATCAAAAAGGCATGTAAAAACTTATTTCTTATATAAGCGCCCCCCATTTCCACTCATTGAGTGAAAAAGATACTAACTTAACCAATAGAAGCATTAGTCAATTGAGGAAACTTGTTAAAGCTTGCTTCTTTTTAAAGCATGCCCCTTTTTACATCTTGTGTGAAATACATACTAATTTAGTCATAGAAACTATAGTAAATTTAAAAACACTTGTTAAAATTGTTGCTCCTTTTTTAAACTCCCCATTGTCTCAATTCTTATCTTAAAAAACGCACTTACTTAGCCAAAGAAAAAGGTGTACTGAAAAAAACTTCATAAAGCATATTTCTCATTTAAGCATGCCCCTATTTCAATTCTTATGCAAAAAAAACACGCTAATTTAGCAATATAAATAATAGTGAATTGAAAAAAAAACATGTTAAAACTTATTTCTTTTATAAGCATATCCCTTTTGTAATTCTTGTGTGAAAAAGACACAAATTTAGCCATAAAAGCTATAGTAATTTGAAAAAAACTTGTTAAAATTGTGGCTCTGCCACAGTTTAAGTTCTTAAGTGAAAAAACTATTAGACGTGTATGCTCTAAGGAGTAAAAATATAATATATTTTTGAAGTCATTTTTATCAATAAAGAATTTGTTTATTATTTTAAGTAAACAAAAGTCTATGACTGTCGATCTAAACCTTTAAGAATTAGACATATGATAGATAGATTATGCGGAAGACACGATTCTTAAGGTGACGGTCTAAATCATAAGATCCGCAATCGAAGGAATAAAGTTGGACACTTTATTCATGCAAAGATTGTTATGTTACCTATATCCCTAATAGGAAATGGTTTGTTTTGGACATCGGAGTTGGACTCCATGAATAGAAACATTGGCACATTGTCATAGGTGATAATATGTTAGATCGGGACATAAAGTGAATTGATTTAGATTAATAATTCTGTCTCGGCAAATCAATTCACTTTAGACAATCATTTATATTATATCTTAATCTTGAGATGAATAGTGGGCCTGTTGTTTTGACTTATGTCTTTTGATGTACTAAAGGGTGACATCTACATTTTAGAGTGGTACGCATGCCGGTACGTTAGAGGCATGACTCTTGATAGCGTAGACTTATTATTCATAGATATAAAATCCATAGCTCCTCTTTAAGAGTTGTTATATCCTCTTTTATGTGTTATCCTGGAATTGAAAAGCTGGAGTGCTCAACCATTTGGATACATAGGTGTAACCGAATGGTATACCGTCTTTGGATGGTAAGTTTTCCAATGGTGAGATAATGGAATGTAAGATAAAAATAATTACGAAGGTAAGACAGAACTTGTCCTTAAGCCGATTATGGATAATCCTATGGGGATACGATACATTATGATATGTAATGAAGACTTAGCTATTCGGGCTTCATAATTCTATATAGTTTAAGAGTGCAGCTCTAAGCTTTTAGAGGAGTAGCATTGGAGTTGATAATTATGAAATCTATATATAGGATATTGGGTTTCATAATTATTGGGAGCTTGAACTATATAAGTCCATTTGGTCCCTTTTGCTAACTCACAAAAAATCCTGTAACGGTATGGTGTGTTTTTTCAATAATTGGTGACTTATGTCATATTTATCAAATTGGCTGAAATTCGATAAAATCATATAATTTATGTTTGTTTATCTATTGAATTAATTTTGTAATAAAATTAATTCAAGATAAACTTGTTGAATTTCGGGATAAGATAATTCATGTCTATTTATTGGTTGGATTAATTTTGAATTAATTCAAGATAAACTTGTTGAATTATCAAGAATATTTATTTTCTTAGAGATTATCTAGATATGATTGTTGTAATCAGATAACTTCTCTATTGGGTTATTTGAATTAAAAGTGAGGCTCTATCACTAGAATCTCGGGTGAAAAATAAAGATTCGTCGGGATCTTTTATCGGAGATTCTGTAGACCGATCTTTAAGTTTGGCCTGTCGATTAAGGAGGTTCGACAGGCCGATCTGCCAGTTTGACCTGTCGACCGGGAGATAAAAGGATCACATGTTTTCACGTGGATTTTATTATATATTGATTTTGATTCAAATTTTTGAGACCTTATCTGATAGGGGCTGACTCTTGGGCCCAACCTCCATAAAAAAGGGAGTGAGTCTCATTATTATTTAGATCAATTGAGAAATCTAGAGTGAGACTCTGCCAGCAAGACTCTACAACTCGCCGAAAAGTTGTTGTTCACAAAGCACGAACTATAGCTTTAGGTATTTCTCAATTGGTTGGAAGAAGAGCCACCTAGGGAAACGCTGAACGATGTGAGCCCACACTCACTCTGATCAAGATAGAGAATAGCAAAGAAGGCCAGTTGATTAAGATCCTTTTAGAACATTACTTCTTTTCACTGATTGCGGTAGCTTTTCGACATATACAAGGTTAGTAAGATCTGATTAATTTATATAAATAGTGTGTCAAACTTGTGTTTTAAAAAATACTCTAATATACAAAATTTAAAATTTTGTTGCGTACTATTTTTCTAACAAAAACACGCTAATTTAGCAATAAAAATACTAGTGAATCAAAAAGGCATGTAAAAACTTATTTCTTATATGAACACCCCCCTTGCCACCTCTTGAATGAAAAACATACAAATTTAACCATAAAAACATTAGTCAATTGAGAAAACTTGTTAAAGCTTACTTCTTTTTAAAACACGTCTCTTTTCCATGTCTTGTGTGAAAAACACACTAATTTTGTCCTAGAAACTATAGTAAATTAAAAAAAACTTGTTAAAATTATTGCTCCTTTTATAAACACCCAACAGTTTCAATTCTTATATGAAAAAATGCACTAACTTAGCCAAGGAAAAAAAAAGTGTATTGAAAAAACTTGATAAGACTTAATTCTTATTTAAGCACACCCCTATTTTAAAAAAGCATGCTAATTTAGTAAAAAAAAAAAAACAATATATTTTTTCGCACTTGTTGGAGGTGAATAGCTAGCTGATGGAAGATTTTCAGTTCTTATCGGGTTCTTTACCATTGCTTATTCATACTTCAACATTAATCTCCAAATAAATAGATATCAATTTCAATTCTTAATTGCATAATAAAATTGAATTGTTTTTTACCTTAAAAATTATTTCAACTAAACAAAACCTAAACCTTGACTTTCCTTGTGCTTTTCTTTGGTAATGACATAGTCTTTGACAGTATCAATTCTCGAGCTCGAATTGCAATTTTAATAAAACATGATATTCACATAACTTCAATTTTTAACTAATAGGCAATTAAAAACTTAGTATGTGTTAGACTATTTGTCAGTACATTGCTAATATTGTGCTGCATTTGAAAATTCTTACAATCGAATTCACATATTTTACGAATTGAAATCTTTTCCACCTTAAATTACGGTAAAAATTATCAACCGAATTATTCGATCATAAAAAGTTATAAATTTAACTTTAATATTTCAATTTTAGAATTTATATATTAATTCTGTAAATCCTTCAATCACAAACATCAAACATGATAGTTTCCAATAAAATTGTTGCCTTGAATACATAAATTACATTATTTAATTATAAAATTTTCCCGATTGTTACAATGGAAAACCACGGGAATTACCTTCTAGTATTGACCGAGGCCTTAACTTGTATCATTCATAAAAACCCAACCTAACAGAGGTTAGTATGAGACTTAGGTTATTAATATTTGATTTACCATGTCACTTATTAAGTGAGTATGCATGTATGCTCATGTCACAAAATAAATAATTATAATTTATGAGAATCTAATTCATAGTATCGAACAATCATCAAACATGCCCAAGCAAACAATCTATATGCGCAATCAAACATTTATTAAAATAGTTCCATGCTGTAGATAAGAGTTTGCACTTACCTAGATTCTACAATCAGAGCGTAGTCTAAGAAGCTTCTTCACCCAATTGACTGTTGATCTGACATCCTAATTAATCCTAACACCTGATTGTTAAGATCATTTATTTGGAATTAGTAGACCCGCATTTACTTTCCCATCCTTGATTAATTAATAATTTTATATAAATAAATTATGAATTTGATAATTTAGTTATTAGTTAAATAATTCCTTAACTGGCTCATATACCTTGATTTATTGTCGGGTGAAGCCCTGACTATCTCTAGTCATTAATTATTAGTATTTCAATTAATCACTCATTATTTATTTATTTAATAATCACATCCTTAATAAAATTTATTAGGATTTAGAGACAATTATGATGGGTACACTTAGTGGGCCATCCAAATTACTTTAGGTGCTCTTGGATTATATTATGGATAAGCGGGGATTATTCAAGAATTTGAGTCGATTTGATCTTTTGGGCATTGTCTACATAATGCAGCCCACTAAGTTACCTTATGTACATTTTAGGGCTTTTGGGCTTGTCAAGGCCCATTTTAATTTTTTGCTAATTTCCACCTTAACCTCCTTATCAAAGGTTCCACATTCCGCCGATGGATGTGTATAGGTAGATTAAAACCGTCCTAAAGCTTGAATTACTATTTTTCTCTTACTTTAAAAATCTTAGGTTTTATATTATTTTTAATGCATTTAAGCTCTCATTAGGGATTATGCTTGATCTATAATTTAGGATACAGCTTGTTGCAAAAAATTGCACAACACAAGTGCGTGTTATTGTTCAAACAAGTAATAAAGTCGTAAGTAGTAAGTAGTAAGTAATAAGTAAAGTACCGTTTCTACGAGAATTAATTGTCTACTAAATATCAAAATTATACTAACTCTAATTTTATTTAAATAATCAAAAATTAAGAAATGACATTAAAAAATAAAATAAATCTAAAAATAAACAAACATGAAAATTCAATAAACTAAAGACTTAAGGTTTTTGATTTTACAGTAATTAATTTAATTTAATTATTCTATCGAATTAGCCTCAAATTATTATCCTACTTAATAGTTAAAACTCTCAAATTTATTTGATACTCTCTGTTGAGCGAAAAATACCCTCAATTATCAACCTATTATGTTTTTATGTGAATTATAATAATAAAAAATTTATTAGGTTCTATGGATTTTTAAAAAATGATCACACTAACTATATAAATATATGTCTATTTTATATGTAATCTATGACATCAATATAAGCATTAAAAAACATAGATCTTCTGTCACTTTTATTATGAATTAACAAAGCAGCCGTCACCAGTGTTAAAGGCGGCCGCTTCTGCACCTGTCGTTTGCTCACGGAAGCCAGATATTGCCAAGTCTTCTTACACAGTGGGACTAATTGTCAAGTCTTCTCAAGAAACCTAGCTCCCATCATAGAAGTTGCTTAACAGACCGTAGACGTGTTATAGGAAATAGACATAATTGAAGACGTAAGCAGCGACGACAGTGAAGATTCTCCAGCTAAGACACCACCAAGGCCCTTTCCATCACAAAGCAAGATGTCAATTTCCACAGAATCATCATCCTCTAAAGAATAAAAATGTAGCCCGCCAGCTGTAAAATAAATAAAATTACTTTTTGTTTTTTTGTTGGGATTGTGCTCTTCCAGAACACAATACAGGTGTCTATGTCTTATGATCCCAATTTTTCTTTAATAAAGAAAGTATAATTGTATCATGTTCAAAATGAGTTTTAATCCTTCTTCTTTTTTTTTATAATTACGAACAAGAACCGTCACTCTCTTTATGCAAAGGAATCTACTACTGAAAAAAGGCGATGCGCCGAAATGGTTTTTAAGTTTGGAATCGAGTCTATAAATAAAGGCGATCTTAAACCCTAAAAGACACGCTGAATTTGAGATACAAGAAAAACTATTCAATCTTGAAACTCACAAATCCTTTCGGGGTTCAAGATCAGTTTTCGTTTCAGTAAATACTATAAGTCTTTATGTTTCAATAAATAAGTTATTCAGATTATGCATGTAGTGTAAGTATCATCTGAGCGTTTCCTCTAAGGGTAAGGCAAGATTATTACATAACATGATATTATAATATTCTTATTGCTTTATTAAAATGTCACCTGTATGAAGGTCTGTAAGATTTAGTACCTACCTTCTTTTCAGGCTATTGGTTTCATAAAAGGTTAGTATATAAGACTTTACTTAGAAGAGAGTAACACCGTTTTATAGAATAAATCTTGTTTGCTAGGTCTCTCTAAGCTCAAAAGTCAAAATACTTCTTTGAAGTACCGTTTAGGCTAATAAGTGCTGCTTAGGAAAACACCAGGAAAAAATGAGAGCATTGAGAGTTGGGAGCTATGCAGCGTTAAAACCAAAAATAGATTAAAGTTCAAATTTTGAAAGTAAGACGTGTTCTCCAAAATAGTAAACCAATAAACAAAAAGAAAGGAACAGAGGAAAAACAAAAAGAGAGGTGCAGAAGAAAAAAAAAACTTGGTTAAATTCCTTCTGATATAGCTTTAGTTTGGATTAAATATTAATCACCTCAAGTCCTTTCTTCCTATTCTCCACGCTTCCATCATTATGATTGTTTTCCCTTATCCCTTCACATCAGGCAACCCTTTGTAGTGTATATTCATGTCTTTTATGTCAAATGTTGACCACTGGATCAATTAATGCCCAATCCTAACCCTTCATTCTATTTGGTGCATAATCAACATATTTGTAGGGCTTAGATATGTTCTTTTGGTTGATGGTCCAGTCCTATTCTTCCTTGTGCTAACTCTAAAGTCAACTCAAATAATTCCTAAGCTTGGCATGCTTTATGGATTCATGATAAAATTTAATATACTTTGGCATGATTAAACCAAGTCTGGTGAAATTAAATTAATTCTCTGATAACAAATTTTATTTAGATAATTGCTTAAAATAATTAATTATCAGTGACATAACCCGCTTTCATCATGTCCATAATATACATGAGAAAATTTGCCGAAAAATCCCAATAATTTTCATGACAAAGTTTTTTATGAGAAGAATGTATACATTCTCTTAGACATTTGTTCTGTCTCTCTATCTCAAAGCGCACCTTGACCACCTCTCTCTCTCTCTGTATCTATCCATCTCACGACCCACCATGCACTATCAAGTATTTAGATTTTCGTAACACATAATTACGATATTGGATATTGTAAATTGAGTATGACATCATTCATTTCATGGCATTATATTCACAAAAATCCAAGAATTTACAAAAAGTAATTATATTGAAATTCATACCCTAAATTGTGATTATTTCATAATTTATTCTATGAATTTTCTGGGGACTACAATATATTATTTCCCTCCTTTCTTTTACGAAATATGCAATAAAGTCGAATGTTCAAAGGGATTATTGTTGGGGTACAATTCGGACAGGCCCAAATTGACTGGGCCCTCACGGCCCAACATGTTGATCGAACTACTCGAACGGTTCATACGATCGAATCGATTATTCGATTCGAATGTCAATGACTTTCCAAACCGACTGTCGATTCATTCAGAGTACCGCTCGTCCAGATCGTTTGACGAACCGATCGACTGGATCATTCGTATCGGTTCGACGGATAGCACGTTTCAACGTTTAACGCACGTTGAGTACAGGACCGAAATATGAGGAAGTAGTGGATTCTGCGGCAAATCATCTACCGACACGTATCCCAGTACATAGTTACCTGCGAGGCACTACTCCACTCCATCTGACGGTTAAAGACCACGTTTCAACTCCATAGTATGTATATATGGCGGAGAGGTGGCTTCGAGAAGGAGATAGACAGAAAGACATATAGAAAAAAGGAGACAGAACTCTGCCCGTTTATTTTCGTCCTAAATTCCTTGTAATACTGCTTTTTGTACACAGAATACAGATAGTGAACTACAGTGGACGTAGCTCTTCATTAACAGAGTGAACCACTATAAATTTGACGTGTTATTTATTTCTGCTTTATTTTTCTTCATTTAATTCTAATTACGCTTGCATATCCGAGTGGACAGGTCCATCTAACGGTGATTTGAGGGCTCAAAATTCCTAATTGTTTGATTCGAAAGTATCTGTAGGAAAATCAATCCACAGTTTGGCGCCCACCGTGGGGCTATCAAGTCATCAACACCAAGATCTAGAGACTCGGACTCAAATGGCAGACAACTTGGACAACCAGCACTCACTGGAAACTGCGACGGAAGAGATTGAAGAGACAATCCAAGACCGACGTATGGAGACACTTGTGGCAGAAATGGAGACACTGAAGAAAACACTCCAGGAACAAGCAGCGCTCGCTCAGGAATGTGACAAGAGGATGGAACAACTGAGCAGTGAAAATTTGGCTTTAAGGAACCAAATCAGCTATCAAAACTCCCAGATAGCTTCACAGTCGTATTATTACCCGTATTATGGGTATTCGACGCTTCCAACAACTACGACAGCGCAGCAACAATTCCACACCCCGCAACCAGGAAGGCAAGGACGAACTCACAGCCCGGTCAGAAGAATGCAGCCGTTGTATTCATCGACCCCAGCACCAGCAACAACAGCAGATGGTGCGGCTGCTACAACTCCAACCACTGCAAACGTCGATACGGAGTACGGACGTCGTGAGGAGGAGACTGGAAGAAACGAGGGGATCGAAAGAACAGCACGACGAGAAGAACCAACAGCCAATCTACTGACCCC
>CAMOHE010055578.1:13324-74640 GCA_946598075.1 Artocarpus hirsutus
GGACAGGCCCAAATTGACTGGGCCCTCGCGGCCCAACATGTTGATCGAACTACTCGAACGGTTCATACGATCGAATCGATTATTCGATTCGAATGTCAATGACTTTCCAAACCGACTGTCGATTCATTCAGAATACCGCTCGTCCAGATCGTTTGACGAACCGATCGACTGGATCATTCGTATCGGTTCGACGGATAGCACGTTCCAACGTTTAACGCACGTTGAGTACAGGACCAGAATATGAGAAAGTAGTGGATTCTGCGGCAAATCATCTACCGACACGTATCCCAGTATCATATTTACCTGCGAGGCACTACTCCACTCCATCTGACGGTTAAAGACCACGTTTCAACTCCATAGTATGTATATATGGCGGAGAGGTGGCTTCGAGAAGGAGATAGACAGAAAGACATATAGAAAAAAGGAGACAGAACTCTGCCCGTTTATTTTCGTCCTAAATTCCTTGTAATACTGCTTTTTGTACACAGAATACAGATAGTGAACTACAGTGGACGTAGCTCTTCATTAACAGAGTGAACCACTATAAATTTGGTGTGTTATTTATTTTTGCTTTATTTTTCTTTCATTTAATTCTAATTACGCTTGCATATCTGAGTGGACAGGTCCATCTAACGGTGATTTGAGGGCCCAAAATTCTTAATTGTTTGATTCGAAAGTATCTGTAGGAAAATCCATCCACAATGTTAAAATTATTGTAAAAACATATTTATCAAATTTATTTATCTAGGCAATAATCTGAAAAAATTCATTATTTTCTCATTAGAAAGTGCATGATAGTTAATTCCGTATTAAAAAGAGAGAGAGAGAGAGAGAGACATTCAATTTTGTAAGAGATTTGTAAAATATAAGATTTTTTTGTCAATATTTAAAGGATAGGGTGAAAAATGGATTTTAGGTAAAAAAGAATTGGTTTTTTAATTATTTTTATTTGTATTTGGACATAATTGTATATGGAAGAGACCATATAGACCCTCAGTGAGATTATTTTAACCATTGGGTTTTTGTCGGTGAAAAATTTTTCCATTCTTTACAATAGACTAACCTTTTATGAGGTATTTACATTTTTATATCCCCTGTTTTAGATTTATTTAAACAGTATATATTTGATTTTTAGTCTCATTAAGTGTATACTTTTATATTAATTTAATACACAAATTTATACCTTATATCGGCTGATAATAAATTTTGACATTTAAAATGATCAAATTATTCTTGTGTAAGTGAGAAAAATAAAATAAAACTTTCAAATTCAAAAACTATACTATCGGCTTTGAAGAAAATAAAAACAAAAGCACACCAAAAATCTACTTTTGAGGGTATTATAGACATTTTTAAGGCCAAAATCTTTAATTCAAAGTTTTCTCAAATTTTTAAACTCCTCTTATTTTTATTTGATAGTATTTTGGGTAATTTTTAGGTTAAAATTAAATGTTGAAAGGGAAATTATATCAATTTGTGTATTCAATTTAACAAAAAAGTATATTCTTGATAAGATTAAGAACCTAAGGTACAATGTTTAAATAAAATTAAAACAGAAGATATAAAAAGGTAAAAAATCATTTAATCATTGCTTTGAAAATGGATAATAGATACATTAAACTTCACTATTTGATTGAAAAAATATTACGTAAATTGATTAAATAATTAAAACTTTTATAAGTATCTAAATGGCAAGCAATATTTCCCAACATAAAGAATTCTAATTAAAAAAAAAAGTTATTAACACCAATGACCCTTAAACTTTTAGGTTTTTTTATTTTGCCCTTGAAACTTTAAAATAACCACTTTACCCCTTCAATTTCCTAACTTTTAATTTTATCTCTTGCACTTTGAAAAAATCACCACTCAAAGTTTCTCACTTTGTCCTCAAATCTTTAATTTTCTGTTCAAATAGACGGGATTAAGCTTACGTGATTCGTAAATGTGTCACTTATAAGAGAGAAAAAAAAAAGAGATTTTATCACTTTTAAGTTTTGTTTCACGTTTACACTTTCGCTCAAGTTTTTTATTTAATCTAAACTCTCATTAGATTATATGCATATTTTTTTCTCAGCTTTAATGTGTAACTCTCATTCAATAAGTCGATATTATTCACCGATGCATCATTGTCTTTAATGTGTAAGTCATCGTCTTTATTATTTAAATTCAGATCTCGGCAAACAATATCAACTTATTAAATGAGTTACGCATTAAAGATGAGTAGAATGTGTAGAAAACCCTTCCTAAATTAGAGTTCAGATAAAAAAAATCATAAGTGAGATGTAATGTCCTGAAATTATTTAATAGTGATTAGTGTGTAAATTGGCGAATGAGTGTGCCAAACTATAATTCAAGCTTAGTTTAATTATTTTGTAATATTTTCTAGATTAATTTTAACTTAATTATTTTGTTGCTTATCTTAAATTTAAAAAAAATGTTAAATTACCTTAAATGAATTTTAGCATTTTTTGTTAACTTATTTTTTAAACAATTTTGGCATTTTATTTTCATTTTATTTTATTCCCCAAAATTCAAGTGTAAAAAAAATTTAAAAAAAAAAACAAATCACTAAATTCCCAACAAGTCCTATTCCATTACTCTCAGGCATAATCACATGGAACTTAGCTTTGAAACTCAAAGCTTATGCATTGGAAACTCAAAAAACTGCCCTCAATCACCCTCCCACGTGAGTCCTCACTTAGACCAAAAAATGAAAACCATCTTGTAACTCAAACATCTCTTTTGTCAAACTGTGTGCTGAACACAGTTTTCTTATGAAAACCATTTCCATATATTCAACAAGGCTTACAAACTCAGACCTCATTTACCCTGTGGTCTCTCTCTTTCTCTTCCCCTCTCCACATCTCTCACTCTCTCTGTGCAGCCCAAAGAAAACCTAGTCACACTCCCATTTCTCTCATTTTTTTGCAACCAAAGAACAAAAGCAGGAAGTTGAAATCTAGAAAGTAAAGTTGCCCAATTGCACCAGATCGTTCACCTAAGGTTAGAGATGCTTTCAACAATCTAAATTTATGATTTGAAGCTTTAAACATTGATTTTCATGATCAATAGCTTGTGCTCTAAGTTTGGCTTTGAATTCAGCTATAACAGTTGTGGTTTTGAGCTTGTTTGAACAAAATTGTGCCTTACATGTTTTGATCTGAGTCTTGATAAGCATAAACAACACATAATATAAGGTTGTATGATGATTACAACGTGAATTCATGCTTTATTTTGGGTTAGAATCGAATGGAAAATAGTTTTTATATTTTTGATATATTTTCATAATAATATGTGAAAATGTATGAAAGATGATGAAAATGTATTGCATGGCTATGAAATTGAGTTTAGAAACTTCATATCATTGTTAAAAAAAATAGTACGCAGCAGAATTTTAAAAAAAATTTATATCAGAGTATTATCCAAAACACAAGTTTGGCACACCATATGCATAAATTAACCTGATCTTACTAACCTTCTAAATGCCGAAAAGCTTCCTCAATCAATTAAGAGAAGTAACATTCCAAAAAGACCTCAATCAACTGGCCTTCTTTACTATTCTCTATCCACGATCAAAGTGGGTGAGGGCTTACAGGTACAGCTCTTCTACCAGGTGACTCTCCTTCCAACCAATTGAGAGAACCTAAAGCTAATGTTCATAATTTTTGAACAAGAGCGCTTAGGGAGTTTTCAGAATCTTACTAGCAGAGTTTCACTCTTAATCTCTCAATTGATTAGAATAATAATAAGACTCATTACCCTTTTTATAGTGGTTGGGCCTAGGGTCAGTCCTTATCAGATAGGGTATCAAAAATTCAAATCAGAATCAAATTAGGATCAGTATCTGATGAAATCTGTGTGAAAACGTGTGATCTTTTTATCGCGTGGTCGGCATGCCGATTTGTCTAACCGGCATGTCGAACTTACCCCATCAGTAGACCAAACTTGCGATAAAAATCTCAGCGAATCTTTTACTTTCCACCCGAGATTCTATAGGATAAAGTCTCAGTTTTAATTCAAATAACCTAATAGAGAAGTTATCTAATTAAAACAACTTTATTTAGACAATCTCTAGGAAAATAAATAAATTCCTGATAATTCAATAAGTTTATCTTGAATTAATTCAAAATTAATCCAACTAATAAAAAGACATGAATTATCCGTTCCCAATAATTCAACAAGTTTATCTTGAATTAATTTTATCACAAAATTAATTTAGTTGATAAACATACATGAATTATTTGATTTTACTAAATTTCAACCAATCTAATAAATCTGGCATAAGTCACTAATTATTAGAAAAACATGCTGTATCGTTACAGGATTTTTGTGAGCTAGCAAAGAAAACCTGATGGACCTATATAGTTCAAGGTCTCGATAATTATGAGACCCAATATCCCAGATATACATTTCATAATTATCAACTCCAACACGACTCCATTAAAAGCTTGGAGTTGCACTCTCGAACTATATAGAATTACGAAGCCTATATAGCTAAGTCTCCATGACATAACATAATGTGTCGTATCCCCATAGGATTATCCATAATCGGCTTAAGGACAAGTTCTATCTTACCTTCCAGATTATTTTTATCTTACGTTCTATTATCTCACCATCGGAAAACTTACCATCTAAAGACAGTATACTATTCGGTTACACCTATGTATCCAAATGGTTAAGTGTTTCAGTTTTTCAATTACAAGATAACACATATAAAAGGATATCGCAACTCCTAAAAAGGAGCTATAGATTCCATATCTATGAATAACAGGTCTGTGCTATCAAGAGCCATGCCTCAAATGTACCGGCATACGTACCACTATTAAAATATAGGTGTCATCCTTTGGTATATCAAAAGACACAAGTCAAGATAACAAGCCCGCTATTCATCTTAGGATTAAGATACAATACAAATGATTGTCTAAAGTGAATTGATTTGCCTAGACATAATTATTAATCTAAATTAATTCACTTTATATCCCGATCCAACACATCGTCACTTATGACAATGTGCTAATGTTTCTATTCGCGAAGTCCACCTTCGATGGTTAAGACAAACTATCTCCCAATAGAGATATAGACAATATAACAATCTTTACATGAATAAAGTGCCCAACTTTATTCCCTCGACTGATGATCTTATGATTTAGACCGTCACCTTAAGAATCGTGTCTTTCGCATAATCTGTCCATCATATGCCTAATTCTCAAAAGTTTAGACCAACAGTCTCAGACTTTTATTTTCTTAACATACATTCAACAAATATGAATGTAAAGAGGACAAGTTTTGGTATATAAGTAATGAATGAATTCTTTATTGATAAAAATGTCTTTAAAAACATATTACATTTTTGCTCCTTAGGGCATACAAGTCTAACAATCATGTTCGTGGATTGTTTAGAAATGTTTTACATGCATTGCGGTAGAACTAAGATGAGATTTTCATGGATTGAAGCTCAGATGCTCAAACAGATCATCCTGGCTACGAACACGCGGTCAACCGCATACAGCAAAATACGGTCGACTACACTGCAAAAGTTTAGCAGGCCGACTTCATATGGTCGACAAGCTAAACCTAACTGGTCCGACATGCCGAACTAGGATAGTTGGCAAGCTGACCAAGCAGTTTGAAATGATAGATTTGCCCCTAACTTTTCATTGTTTAATGATTTAGAAATGTTGTAGAAAGATTATGGTTTTAAGTTCAAAACACTAAAAATATGATAGATGGCAAACATGATTGTTTGAAATCTAAAGGCACACTAAGGTACTATGAAATAGCATATTAATGTAGCATATTCAAGTTTAGATATTAAAGTATCTAGTCTACACCTAAAGTTATATGTCATTCCGAGGAGCTAACATATAGCAGAGCGGGACTACAGTGTTGGTGCAATCGTGCTAGATTACGAGGTAAGGCTCTAGACCTTCCCTATTCGATGGCCATGATTATAAAAGAGTTTTCACAATACTGTATTTTCCAAAAAAATATTTTTAAGGAATCGTTGTCTATTTTTATTTATTTATTTCCAATGGAGATTAAATATGACTATAATAGACAGAATAATGAATGTAAATTTGATAACCTAGTAATATAAGAATCAAACAATGATATGAGTACTATGACACTGTGTACCAAACAGGTTAAGGACCCCTGTTTGGAATGAGATATTAGTACATGATGCCACACACAAAGATCGGGTCATGAAGAGACTGACCTTGGAGGCAGGTGCCGAAACCCAACTGGGCCACAACGGTGGCAAATTAGTTAGCTTGCACATAATAAAAGGTAAATCTTGATTTCAGATGATCATTGGACCTAAACGGTAAGCATGGAATGCTTGGTATTTATTTGTTGTCTCCTTATTACATTTATATTTACATATTTCATTTTAAATTAACTTTTTAAAAACTTAAGTTCTACTAAGTTTTTTGCTCATAGTTTAATTGTTTTAAAGTCCTGCCTTCTAGATGGTTCGTTGTATACCACCGAATAGGACGTTGCTAGTTTGCACGCGTGGACTTAAAAAACTGCTATAGTTTATCTACTAATTTAATTAAGGCATGTAATATTAAGGACACTATTTATTTTCTATTGGACTATGGTTTGTATCTTTTGCTTATGTTGTACTGTGTCTGCACTATGTGGGGTTCGGTACGGCCTGATCCACGCTCAATAAATTATTATTATTATTTAATTAATTTAGAGGTATTTCATGAAATTTATTTGCTAAGTTCTTAAATGATTACAATATTCAAAAAAGTTTTAAATTTACCACATTTTCATAAATTATCCGAAGCATGTTTTCCAAAGCATGTTTTCTTAAATTATCAATTAAATAATTGACGAGTTTAGTTAAACTAGTTTAATTTATTTTAATTAAACTGCTATGTCACTATTTAGGCTTGGGTTCGTCACAGATTTGCCATTAAAGCCCTAGGTTTTGAACCTTGGGAACTGTATACACATAGATACGACAATGAAAACCACTAACAGTCTAATTTTATTTTTAAAACTGAAAGAAATGGCACCAAGGCTCCATCCAGCTGCTGCTAACGTGAAACCCGCTAATGAAGAAGGGATGATGGGAGCTATGTTTGTTGCCTTTCGATAGATGGTGGCAAAGGTACAGCGTAAGGATCCTACGGTGAGTCACTAGCATAAATATTTTATGGAATTCTAACAAGCAGCTATTCCGACTTTCGACAAACGAGGGGATCCATAAGTAGCCGAATATTGGTTCAATTCGATAGTGAAACATTTGGATACACTTGGAGCACTTGTAGAATACCAAGTTGAGTTCGTAGCTTATAATTGGAGGGAAGTGCTAATGCATTGTGGAAACAAGCAAAACATGTGGAAAACAATAGGAAAATTAGCTGGGACAAATTTGAAAGGTTATCCTATGATCGCTATTTTCCATAAGGGTACAGAGACTAAAAGATTGTTGAATTCTACCATCTAGAATAAGGTGACATAATAGTCAGGGAATATAAGGTGAAGTTCATTGAATTGGTTAGGTTCACTCCATCTGTCGTGGCTTGTGAATAGGAAAAGTGCATCAGGTTTCAAGAGGGACTTCTAGTATCTGTCTGACGACATATCATCACTTTGTGGATCCAGGTTTATGGTGAGTTGGTGCCGTCAACTTTATCAGTGGAAAGCAACAATGTCACTTACTATGAGAACAGTGCAAGGACCTCAAGCGAACCACAGAGGAACAACAGGAGAGACAACAACAACTATCAGGCTCAGGCGAGAAATCAACATGGTGGTGCCAACAGTAGAAATAGTACTTCTTCAGGTAGTAGATGAAGCAACCCCTATAACTTCTATTGCCACTTCTATCAGCAACCAGGACATATTAAGAGGAATTGCTCAATAAGGAACTCTCAACAAGCATCCCACCCTCCCCCGCCAATCCCAAGCCCAACCTTTTGCTTAGCTTTAGCAAGTGTCTCAGACACAATTCCACTAGTTCCCCCTCAGCAGATGCCCTACCCAGTGTAGCGTTATCGATCGCCGAGTCCCCAAAGGAACTTGCCACAATATAGAGTGCCCAGTCTGGCTAGTATGTAATCTCCTCCACCACAGTAGTATCGGCGAATGAATATCAGACCTAGCAATGTCAATAACGTGAAAGGAAAAGTCCCAATTCAAGTACACATGATAATTGCAAGAAGTTCTGGTGCTCAGGCCAATAATGCAGTAGTTGACAATATGATTCTTGTTTCTCAATCTTTAGCTCTTGTCTTATTTGATACCGGTGCCATACATTCTATCATTTCGAATTTATTTGTAAATACTTTAGGAATAAAAGTAGAGGAATTCTGTGAAGCAAGTGGGGCAAGTGTATGTAAATAATGTATATAGTTCTTGTAAAATTATGATTAAGGGTGAGATTTTAAGAAGTGATTTGATTGTAATCCCTATGAGTACTTATGATGTAATCCTAGGGATAGATTGCTTATCTAGGTATAATGCCATTATAGACTATCACCTTAGAAAAGTGACCTTAGTGGCCAATAAGAAACGACGATCACCTACCAAGGTGGTGATGATTGAGTGATGAGTGAAAGGTTCTTAAAGTCATGTTTTGGAGGGCAAAGAAACTTAGCTTGTTGTGCACTTCTTTTAAAACTAGAAGAAGAATCTAATACAGCTTGAAGGAACATAGTCTACCAATGGTTAACAAGTTTGATGATGTCTTCCTCAACAAGTTACTTGGATTACCACCATTTGAGAAATCAAGTTCAATATCAAGTTACTCCTTGGGACTGCTCTGAATTCTATCGCACCATATCAGATTGCACTAGCATAAATGAACGTACTGAGGAAGCAACTTTAGAAACTTGCAGATAAAGGGTATATCCAAAACAATACGTCACCGTGGGGAGATACACTAGTTTTATTAGCCAAGAAACATTATAGTACTCTTAGGTTATGCATTGACTATTGTAGCTGAATTAGGTCATAGTGAAAAATAAGTACCCACTGTCCAAAATTGATAAGTTATTTGATCAATTGAAAGGTTCTCCGTATTTTTCAAAGATAAACTTACGCTCAAGATATCATCAGCTTAGAGTCAAGGAAGAGGATATTCCTAAGACGGCTTTTAGGACCCGATATGGATATTTCAAGTTCTTGGTGATGTCATTTGGACTGATGAACGTCCCTGCAGCTATCATGGATTTGATGAATTGGATACTTGGATCAGTTTGTGATTGTGTTCATTAATGACATATTGATCTATTCTAAGGCTTAGGAGGAGCATGAGCAGCATTTAAGAATAGTACTTCAGACTCTACGAAAACATCAGCTATACGCTAAGAAAAAAAAGTGTGAGTTTTGGTTGACCGAAGTCAAGTTTCTAAGACACATCATCTCCGATCAAGGTTCTTTAGTGGATCTTTCCAAAATAAAAATAGTGGTGCAATGGGAACGACCAAGGAATGTGGTTGAAATCTAGTTTCATAGGACTCGCAGGATACTACAGAAGATTTGTGCAAGACTTCTTGAAGATAGTGTCTCCATTTAGACTAAGAAAGATGTCCAGTTTAAATGGAATACTGAATGTGAGTATGCCTTCTAGGAGTTGAAGACCCGGTTGACCACCACTCTAGTATTGGTCATACCGAGTAGTGACGAGCCCTATATAGTCTACACTGACGTGTTAGGACATGGACTTGGATGCATATTGATGCAATATGGATGGGTTGTGGCATATGGATCACTATAGCAGAAGCCTCACGAGCAGAACTACCTCACTTATGATCTGAAACTTGCAGCAGTAATTCATGCACTGAAAATTTGGAGATGTTATTTGTACGGAGTGATATTTTAGATTTTCTTAGATCATAAGAGTCTAAAGTATTTGTTCACTCAGAAGGATCTAAATTTGAGGCAGCGGAGATGGATGAAATTCATGGAAGACTATAACTTCACGCTGTAGTATCATCCAAGAAAAGCCAATGTAGTTGCAAATGCGCTCAATAGGAAATCTTCTAGAATTCTCGCTTGTTTGGCATTTGAGGATTAGAAAAGAGATGTAATGGTAAGCAAGTATAGATTATAGTATTATGAAGATTGCAATCAAGTTTTGGTGTAAAACATATAATCTACTCCAGCTCTTGTTCAAATGGTAAAGTAGAACCAATGGCGAGATCAACATCTTCAAGAGATATGATCATGGATACAAAATGGAGAACAGCTTGATGAATGGAGGATACATGTAGATGGGTCTTTGTACTTTAGAAAACATTTGGCGGTACCTACAAAAGAAGAAGTGACAAAGGCTACAATGGATGAGGCACACAAGTCTCGTTTTGCTATTCATCGGGAGCACGAAGATGTATCGCGATCTGAAAGGACAATATTAGAGGAGGGGTATGAGAAAAGATGTTTTGGATTACGTCGCCAAGTGTATGACTTGTCTACAGGTGAAAGTAGAACACTAAAAGCCCGTAGGATAACTTCAACCGCTTCCTATCCTAGGATGGAAGTGAAGCACATCATGATGGATTTCCTCACCGTTTACCAAGAATAGAGTAAAAGCATGATGCAATTTAGGTTGCCATCGATAGGTTGACAAGATCAATACATTTTATACCCTTCAGATCAACGTGCTCGAGAAGAGTCCTTGGAGAGTTGTATCTTGAGAATATAGTAAGACTGTATAGAGTTCCATTGTCTATTCCCTCTAATAAGAATAACCAGTTTAACGCTAAATATTAGAGAAGTTTCCAGAAAGCACTAGTCACAGAGTTGAATTTCAACACTACTTTTCATCCTCAAACTGATGGATAGTCTAAGTGAGTTATTTAGGTTCTTGAAGACATGTTACGTGCTTATACTTTCGACTTTGGCGGAAACTAGAAATGGCACCTGCATCTAGCTAAAATGTACAATAATAGTTACCAAGCAAGTATCGACATGGCAACGTTTGAGGCACTTTATGGGAGACCTTGTCAGTCATTGGTTTGTTGGTTAGAACCAGAGGATAAGATCGTCATCGAACTTAATGAGATTCGTGGGAATAATGAAAAGGTTGTTGTGATTCGAAATAGATTGAAAGCTACAAAAAGCTGACAGAAGAGTTATGCTGACAAGATACGCTGACCTCTGGAATTTGAAGCAGGTGATTTTGTTCTCTTAAGGGAACCATGCATAGGGATTACGTGTTTCAACGTAAGTGGAACACTTGCATAGAAGTACGTCAGGCCATTTGAGATTACTCACAGTGTTGGTGTAGTTGCTTACCGACATGATCTTCTCCCTGACCTCTTTCATGTTCACAATGTGTTCCACTTATCAATGCTCCAAAAGTGTCCACCCGAGCTTAGCAAAGTTGTTTCATTCTATGATGTGCCGATATAGGAAGACATGACCTATGAGAAGGTGCCAATTCCAATCATCGAACAAAAGGTAACAATTTTACTACATCATGACATACCACCAGTAAAGGTCTTGTGGCAGCACCATAAAGCCAATAAGGTGACATGGGAATTGGAATCGACAATGCGAGGACTATACTCACATTTATTTTGTTTTAGAAATGATTTCTAGTTTTGAGGACGAAATTCCTTTAGGGAAGAAGAGCTGTAATGTCCCGAAATTAATTAAAAGTGATTAGTGTGTATGTTAGTGAATCAATGTGCTTAATTCTAATTCATGCTTAATTTAATTATTCTATAATATTTTCTAGATTAATTTTAACTTAATTATTTTGTTGGTTATCTTGAATCTTAAAAAAAAAAAATTGTTCAATTACCTTGAATGAATTCTAGCATTTTTGTAAACTTATTTTTTAAACAATTTTGGCATTTAATTTTCATTTTATTTTATTCCCCAAAATCCATGTTTAATAAAAATTTGGAACAAAGCAAATTGTCAAATTCTCAACAGGTCCCATTCCATTACTCTCAGACATAATCACATGGAACTCAGCTTTAAAACTTAAAGCTTATACATTGGAAACTCAAAAAACTACCCTCAATGACCCTCCCACATGATTCTTCACTCAGACTAACAAATATAAACCATCTTGCAACTCAGACATCCCTTTTTGTTAAATGTGTGCTAAACATAGCTTTCTTATGAAAACCATGTTCATAAATTCAACAAGGCTTACAAACTCAAACCTCATTTTCCTTGTGCTATCTCTCTCTCTTTCTCTTCCCCTCTCCATATCTCTTATTCTCTCTGTACAACTCAATGAAGACCCAATCACACTCCCATTTTATTTCATTTTTCCTACAACCAATGAACAGAAGTAAGAAGCTAAAATCCAAAAACTGAAGCCACTCAACTGCACCAGATTGTTCACCTAAAGTTAGTAGGATGCTTTCAACAAAATAAATTTATGATTTGAAGCTTTGAACATTGATTTTTATGATCAAAAGCTTGCACTTTAAGTTTGGCTTTGAATTCAGCTAGAACAGTTATGTTTTTGAGCTTGTTTGAACAAAATTGTGCCTTGCATGCTTTGATATGAGTCTTTATAAGCTTAAAAAACACATAATATAAGGTTGTATGATGATTACAACGTGAATTCATGCTTTATTTTGGGTTAAGATCAAATCAAAAATAGTTTTTACATTTTTTATATATTTTAGGAATAATATGTGAAAATGTATGAAAGATGATGAAAATGTATTGCATGGCTATGAAATTGAGTTTAGAAACTTCATATCATGTTCATGGATTGTTTAGAAATGTTTTACATGCATTACAGTAGAATTAAGATGAGTTTTTCATGGATTGAAGCTTGGATGCTTAAACAGATCATCCTGGTTGCAAACACGCGGTTAACCGCATTCAACAAAATACGGTCTACCGCACTACACAAGTTTAGTAGGCCGACCTTATGCCAAACCTAGTTGGTCCAGCATGCCAAACTAGGATGGTTAGCAGGTCGATCGGGCAGTCTAAAATGACAGATCTGCCCCTAATTTTTTATTGTTTAATGATTTAGAAATGTTTTATAAAGATTATGGTTTTGAGTTCAAAACACTGAAAATATGATAGATGGCAAACGTGATTATTTGAAATCTAAAGGCACACTAAGGATCAAATAGCATACTAATGTAGAATATTCAAGTTTAGATATTAATGTATCTAGTCTACTCCTAAAGTTATCTGTCGTTTTAAAGAGCTAACATGTAGTGGAATGGGACTACAATGTTGGTGCAATTGTGCTAGATTACAAGGTAGGGCTCTAGACCTTCCTCATTCGATAGCCATGATTTTAAAAGAACTTTGACCATACTGTATTTTCCTGAAAAATGTTTTTAACGAATGATTGTCTATTTTAATTTATTTATTTCCAATGATATTGAATATGACCATAATGCACTTAATAATGACTGTAAATATGATAACCTGATAATACGAGAACCGAATAATGATATGACTACTATGACATTGAGTATCGAATAGGTTAAGGACCCCCGTACCCCCATTTGGAATAAGATATTAGTACATGATGCCACACATAGAGATTGGGTTGTATAGAAAAGGACCTTGGAGGTAGGTCTTTAAACTCAGTTGGGTCATTACGGTGGTGAATTAGTCGACTTGCATATAATGAAAGGTAAATCTTGATTTCAGATGATCACTGGATCCAAACAGTAAGTATGGAATGCTTGGTATTTATTTATTGTCTCCTTATTGCCTTTATATTTACATATTTTATTTTAAATTAATGTTTTAAAAACTTAAGTCCTACTGAGCATTTCGCTCACAGTTTACTTGTTTTAAAATCCCCCCTCTAGGTGATTCGCAGTATACTACCAAATAGGACAATGTTGGTTTGCACGTGTGGACTCTAGAAAACTTCTTTAGTTTATCTGCTTATTTAATTAAGGCATGTAATATTAAGGACATTATTTATTTTCTGTTGGACTATGGTTTGTATCTTTTGCTTATGTCGTTATTGAGTGTGCACTGTGTGGGGTTCGGTGCGGCCTGATCCACTCTTGATGAATTTTTATTATTATTTAATTTAATTTAAAGGTATTTCATGAAATTTATATTCTAAGTTTTTAAAGGATGGCAAAATTCAAAAAAAAAATTAAATTTAACACATTTTGATAAATTATCCAAAGCATGTTTTTCTTAAATTATCAATTAAATAATCGGCAAGTTTAGTTAAACTTACTTAATTTATTTTAATTAAACTGACACATCACTACCTGAGTTTGGGTTAGTGACATGAGAGTATAAACATGAAACAAAACTTGTGAGTGATGAAATCTTATTTTTGCCTTACATGTGACCCATGTACAAATCATATGGTCTTAATTTCGTCTATTTGAATGAAAAAAATTTGTTCTGTAGCAAAGTGAAGAGTTTTGAAAGTTTAAAAAACAAAAAGGTGCTTTTTAAATTTTAGGAGGCAAAGTGAAAAGTTTAAAAGTTCATAGGACAAAATGAGAGAAATCCTAAAGTTTAAGGGCCATTAGCATTAATAACTCTTAAAATGGACAACTTAATCTCCAGTTGAAATGCATTTGAGCTAGATCAAAATTGTTTGACTAATAGTTAGGAAATTGACACTACAAGAAAAATTACATTTAACGGCATATTATTTACGACATGTAGTTTTTTATTGTCGTTGAAAAGTGCATACAATGACATCTCCAACAAACATGTCGTTAATAACATTTGAAACAATAATTAACGACATCTATATAGACGTTGTATTAAAGGTCTCTTTTTAACGACAATAAGATAGTGTTGTTAAATTATTTAACGACAAGTAGGAGATGTCGTTAAAATCTTGAAGATTTTACGACACCCCTTCTAGACGACATTGGTCAAGATGTCATCTATAAGGAGTGTCGTAGAATCTCCAAGGTTTCGACGATATCTCCTACTTGTCGTTAAATAATTTAACGACACTAACTATTATCGTTAAAAGGAGACCTTTAATATGGCGTTTATATAGATGTCGTTAATTATTGTTTCAAATGTCGTTAACGGCATATTTGTTAGAGATGTCGTTGTATGTACTTTTCAAAGACATTCAAAAACTACATGTCATAAATAACATGTCGTTAAATGCAGTTTTTCTTATAGTGTGGAGTTTGTAACAAGAAGGATTGTACCTGTAGACATAGCACACATTCATATACCAACGAATGAGGTGAACAATTGACATACATGTTATAAAATGTAGTTTTTGAATGACCTGAAGTTTGGCTCCTCGGCGGTGGCATCGAGCTCTCCCTCAACAATGTTTATATTGTTATGGTACATAAAACAGGCTATAACAAGACGTTTAACAAATTTAAATAGTTTAACTAAGTTGAGGTTAAAAAAAAAAAAAAAAAAAGTTCAAAGCCAGAGTTAACCCTAAGGCAGGGAACTGAGGCAGCAGTTTTTATCATCTTTGGGGCCTCAACGACAACAATAGGAGACCCAATGTCAAGTTTTGATCGTCGTTTTCCACTCTCAGTATCTGTCGAAGATTCACACTTTATACTGAAGATGATTAGGCTTGTGCGTCCTTTGTTGGTGTGTGAAGCGATCAAGGTATTAGGAAGCTTTAAGTATGGAGAGAAAGTAGCAGCAGAAGAAAAAGAGGTCGTGGCTATATATGTGTGGTCCTTACTTCTTCTACGGACTAAAGTTATCGTTGGACTCCATATTATACCCAACCAATTATTGTGCTTTACGGCCGGGTTTGTCAGCATTCATATGTAGATTGTACCGGTATACTCCGACTTTTCGTGGTCTTCTAGTCGAACTCTCTGTGCTATGCACACGGGGTAATTTAGGTTCTATCAATGTATTGAGCTTTGATTACTGTATTGCTATATTTTTAATTTATTTAATAGTCAAGATTAGTTGATAGTTAATACATAACTCACACCAACATCTTTATGAGTATTGCTTTTAAATAATAAGATCAAATAGGAAAAATTAAAACAAGAATACATCTAAAAAAAATATAAAAAAAATTATATGTTATTCTACACTTTTACAACATTATTTATTTTTTTAGCCTCTTTTTTCCTTTTCTTTTTTTTTTTTTTCTTATCAGTTTCTTTTTTCTTGATTCCCCCAGCCCCCCTCTCTCTCCCCGTCTCTCACACACTCTCCCTCTTTCATTATTCCGGTGACCCAAATCTGCTCAACGCCCGTGCTGTTGCCGCCACCGTCGCTGTTGATTGTCACTGTCCCTGTCATTGTCCCCATCATAGGGTGAGCGTTACGTCCACCCAGATCAAACATCGCCAAAGGGAGATCACCGCCACTTGCTCGTCGCAATTACAATTTGGCGAAGTCAGATCTACAACGACGACCGAGATTTCAAGATCGTATTTACTGCCAGATCCCATCACCTTGTTTATCTCTCCTCTATCTCCCTCTCCTTTCTCGTTGTTTCTTTCCTTCTCTCTCGTGACGGCAGATCTGGAGTTTAGATCACGGCGACACTGTGACGAACGATAGTTGACGACGCGACATGCGAGATGACAAGCTTTGTTCTTCAATCTCGATGACATTGCGTTGTAGCAACGAGCTGTAATCTCGGCGATGCTACGACGCTGGCAATGGGCTTCAATCTTGGGGATGCTTCGACGGGCGACAAGCTCTGTTCTCTTTCAAACTTAGGCTTGGCAACCCACGGTAGGCGACCACAACAACATTGATGGTTGACAATGGACATCAACAGTGATGATAGGCACAGGTCTATCACGTGACAGAAAGAGAAGAGAAAAGAGAGAGGAAAGAGAAGAAAGGGAAAAAAGGGGTTTATTTTATGTCTTGAAAATGGGAATGCTGTAGGTTAGACATGTGGGAGATTGAAAATGTAACTCCAACATGTCGAAGTCTCTTAGCAAGACATAGTAGGAGGCTTTTTAACGTCCCAAGGTGACATGTGAAAATATCCCACCACGACATATTAGGACATGTAGGAGGTTTTTAAAATGTCTCACCAAATATATAAAATGTCATATCGGAATATATTGAAATGTGCTAACGAGACATATAAGAGGTTTTTGAAATGTTTCGTTAGGACATGTGGAAATGTCCCAATTAAGACATGTGAAACTAATAATTTTTTTATTTATTTTGTGGCATTTTAAGTTTGTGGTGTTAAAACTTTTCATATTTTATGGCATAAATAAAATTGAGTTTAAAAAAATAACATTTATGTAAATATCTCAAAAATATATTTCAATGGAAATATGTAGAGAAAAATTAATTAGCTTAAGTACATTAAAAAGGATTAAATTGTAGAGGATCTTTTCGCTAAAAGAGAAATAAGAGAACGAAAAAATTAAGTACAAATACATGGAAAGAAGTTATATTAACAAGAGTAAAGTAAGAGAAAAGGCATATAAAAAAAGAAGAAAAAAAAATGACAAAAAAAGAAGAAGAAAAGTAAAGTTTAAAAAGCAGAAAAAAAAAAAACAAAAGGAGAACCAAACTGATGGACGAAACTTGAGAGAAAAAAAGGGAAACCTTTTAAGTCTTTCATATATTTTATTTAAAGAAAATACTCAAAACATTTTATATGTTTTTCTAAAATACAATTTTTGTCTCTCTAATTATGAAAATACCCACCTAAATTGTCCTTCCTAATCTTTATTAAATATAATTTGAAACATTATTAAACTAAAATACTAAATAAAATCAATCTTAAAAAGTTAAAAACTCTAAAAATAATTGAAGTATTTTCTTAATTGAAATATTTATTTGAACATTTAAATTATTTTTTTTTTCAAATTTTAAGTCAAGTCATATCTAAAATAACATTTAATACATATTAGGAAGGTAATTTTAGAATTTTGGAAAAATTAATTGCAGGGCTTTTTTTTGTATGATTTTAGAAACACATGGGATGTTTTAGGCTTTTTTTTAATAAGAGGGGCAAAAGTAGTATTTAAGCAAAACTTAAGGGTGTTTTGCATATTTTCTCTTTAATTAATAATGCAATAGATTATAGATAGGTAATGGGTAATAGATGATAGATAGAAATAGATTAGATAGATAAAAGAATAGATAGGTTGTGAGTAGAAAGGCTTTTAAAATTAGAATCACTAAAAGTTAAAACAGTGGAATTAAATTTTGAACAGTGAAAAGAAGTGAACTTTCACTTATTATATAGTTACAGATAAAAGTTATAGATATAAATCATAGATTATACTTTTAGAAATAAGCAGAGCGTACTTATGAGAAAAAGGAATTTTGATTAACTTAAATCAAATAAAGAAGCTAACTGAAGTGTGCATATAAGAGCAAAAAAAAACTTAAAGAAGTATACATTTGAAAAAAAAAATATAATATAAGAGTTACAAGAGTTAAAAGCATTTATCAGGGTTGTAATTGATGGAAGAATATTTTAGAATATTTTTATTAAAAAAATAAAATAAAATTTTAGAATTAGAAAAACAAAAAAGAAAAGTTAACAAAAGGAAAAAGAAAAAGAAAAAGGAAAAAGACCAAAAAGGTCAAAATAACTTGACTATTTTTTGGATAGTGTCATAAGAAAACACCAACCTATTATACTGTTGTAGAATAGATTATAGATATAGATTGTAGATAAATTGGACCCAAAACTTGCAGTCGTTAACGAATGCCAAGTGATGGACGGGGACAATTAACAATCGGGTTCAGGTCGAACCAATAATTAATAATTTAATCGTGTAAAAAAATATTAGCCCAAATACAATCTTGTTTATTAATGTGAAGCCATATAAATTTATATATATTGAATATATAATTAATACAATTATGACTTTTTTAACATGATTATAACATTTTTAACAAGCTTTTACTTAATTTATCGTCTCTTCTGAAAAAAAAAAAAAAAAAAACCACACTTTACCCAAAAATAATATTTGTTTTCACCATATCATCTAAACTTTTATATTATATTATGTGTTTAGAAACATAATTAGAACTATAGTATGTGTGCTTTAAAATATAGCATAATTTTGTTTCAGTATAACCGTTGAAACTAATAAAAGTGTATTTGACAACACAGTTAGAACTAAATATTGGAATGATTTTATTGCAGTATGCAAGAATTTTACACTGTAGCCTACGGCTATTTTTACTTTACACTATAGTATGTAAAAACTTTATACTGTAACAATTTCAACTATTTAGTTAAAACAAGATTGCTAAAACACACCTTGAATTAGAACAACATTTCCAAACACACTATAATTTGGTTCCAAATGATAGTTAATTGTGTCAATTTGTATCGATCTAAATTAGACTGGTCAACCCAAATATACGCTATTTATTAGCCATGTTAATAGTATCGACCCATTATTAACCCAAATCCATTTATAATAAACTCAAACCTATTAACTTTGTACAAGTTTTATGTCATGACTCTAGGTTGCCATCATTAAATATAAATTGGGATCCAAATATCGAAATTTAAACTAAAAACTCAAATTTACCAACCAACAAAAAAATTTCAGGCCCATTTTGGCCAAAATTGACAAGACACTTCGTCCATTAATGGCCATCAGACCTAAATTGCAACAGGCCGTCAAACTACCGATTCACCAACTTTGTAAGTTCGAGGTTGAAGCTGTCGATCACCAATAGTTCAGAGTGCTGTAAAAGAGGAGCCCTGAAAATTACTAATTCATTTCCCATATCATTTGAGAAAAGTTTTAAGTCAAATAAAAGAGCTCGTTAATAAGTTTGACGAGATGGTGCGACTAGTATAAATCTTTAATCTTTAACATATATACAAGTGTACGTTTCGCATGGTAACGTTTTGTCCTTTTTTCACGAAACGTTTTTTTTTTTTTTTTTTTTTTTCGGTCAAAACATTTTTCTCTTATTTTTTGAAACATTTTTTATTAACCATTCGAAACGTTTTGTCCTTTAAAAAAACCTTTTTTATTTTTTTTTTACTTTTATTTTTTTAACATGCTTATATGCTCACGCAGAACGCGTTCTTTTCAATAAATATTTGTAAATTACAAAAAGACATGATGAGGATTCCGACGAAAACGGTATCTTGATTTTATACTACCCATACTATTCCCCAAGAATAACGGTAATATGAGAATTTTTCATTGATGATATAAACATTCGATGCATGGACATGTATGAGGATTCCATACTAAGAATGTACACAAAAATTCTTTACTACTTCCTAGCACAGTAGCAGACAAGAATTGCCAAGAGCAAGAGAAAAATACAAGAATTGTCAATTATTTATTGTTTTCCTATTTGAATCACAATTTAAACCTTTTCGCTACGGTATCTTTTCTTATAAAAATTTGAATTTTTGTTCAAATTTTTTGTTGGCATTCAAAATCCCCAACTTCTTTTCCTCAAAACTCAAGAATACAATGTGAGACAGACTTCCCGATACCAACTAGGATCTCGACTACATTATAAATCATCTTGTATGAATACTATCCATCAATTAAAGTACAATACAACACAATATGGCATACCAAACAGAAGGCTAAATAGAGACAAGTACATCAAAAACTCCTCAGACCCAGAAATGAATAACTACACACTAATTCTAGCTCTACCTTTTTACTTTTTCTAATGAAAAAGTTCTGTCTACTTAAAACCTGTAAAAATAACTTGTCCCTCTTGGTTTTGAATGCCTGTTTACAAATGAAAAATCCATTTTTCTGATTCCGAATCCACATTTTTAAAATGATAAGAAACAATGCTAGGAAAAGATGAAAACAGGGCAAAACATAACAAACTTTCCTCATTTCAAATATATTTTGTGCAATCAAACCCCTCATAACCTAACTCCCAGGTCAGATTGTTTGTCTAAACCCTTCAAAATATTAAGTAAACGAGCGAAAGCCCCACATTTCCTATTAAATAGATAAAGGGAGCTAGGCGACAACATTGGTAATTACAAAAGCTTAACAACCTATACAAAATCCTTTGATGTGGGGTTGTAGTAAATTTCTTTGATCTTCTATAGAACAAATTAAAATTTTCTTACCATCAGCCGGTGGCATCTTGGGTTGCGGCTGCACACAACTTTTGTTACCTCTTAGAGTAGGAGAGGTATGGATCTTGAGCAATAGTCAAAACATCAGGCCTCTCGGCTTGGTTATATGTTAGACAACGGCGAATCAATTCCTGCAAACACAATTACAAAGAAGAATGAAAACAGCAAACCATTAAGCTAGTCAAATTCTTGTTAATATAATGGGATGTACAATATGGAATGTGCTATTATCTTTGCTGATTTGAGAACTTGATAATGAACATGGAAAATGCTAACAATGTATTACAAATCTATCCGAGAAGGCTATGTTGATTAGTCCTATCTTGAGTTTCTTTTCTGAGCAAAAATAACGTCACCTTCACAGTTTACTACAAAGTTTATTTATGTCCCAAGTCTTGTTGGCATTAGAAGTAATGATGCAAAACTTAAGTCTTTGGTTAATGGTGCATGGCATTGATCAAAACCTGATGTACAACAGAAAATGAAACAAAAATCCAAAATCCTGAGCCCTAAAGCTTTAGGGGCCGTTTGTTATTGTTTTCAAAATAGGTGAAAATATTTTTGTTTTGAAAAATACAAATTTTTTGGAAATTTTACTGAGTGTTTTTAAAATTTTTTCCTTGAAAAACGTATAAAAACATTTTTAAAAATTCTGAGAACGAAACCAAACGGAGCCTAAATATTTAAATTTGAAATTTGGCCAGTTGAACTTCGAGCACAATGCTTGTCCATTTCATCTTTCAAAATGGACCAAAAAAAGCAGAAGGGGGGGAAAAAAATTTATGCACATGCATAATAATTTGACCAACAACTCTTCATTTCCTTCCTTCGTTTACGATAAAAGCTTCTTCCCTAAAAGCAAAAGCTATACCACAAAACAGGGTATATTCTCCAAACAATCAAACTGCAGCCAAAACTCACCTTCGCCTCATTTGAAACTGAGGGTCTAGAAGGGAAATCAACTTTACGAGCTTTAATGATTGTATCTTCACGTAGTATACGTTCTTGAGTCTGGTCATGTCCAAAAGGACGTTTTCCAAAAAGCATTTGGTAAAACAAAATACCAGCTGACCAAACATCAACCTGTTTGAAGAGACAGCTCGTCAGAAAAAACTAGTAACAAAGCTAAGAATATTTACCTATCCGAAATAGCATCCCTTCAATTCAACCAATAAAGTATACTCCTTTGGTACGAAGACTAACATAGTTATGAACCATTTTCCTACATTTTTTTTTCGATTTCCCCTGAAGAAAGTTTTTTATGAAGGAAATTGCAAGACTCGTGTATTTGTGATCTCAGGGAGATGCAAAAATCCAAAAATCACTGACCTTTGATGATATTAGAGGTATCTTGCTCAGCTCAAAGCATTCAGGAGGTAAGTACCTGCAAGTGAAATTGGACTTCCTTAGCCAAGTAGTTCTCTTTATGTCCAAGAGCATAAGAATTGAAGGTGAGAAATCACTAGGAAACAAAGAAAAGAAATTTTGATTGCATACTATTCAGACCGTCCAAATATATTTCAGAGTTATTCTAAGTGTGTTGGGAAATCAGTTGGAACTTGAAGTTAGAACTTGTAGCATGTGAGAGTTTTAAATCGTAGCAAATTTTTGCTTTTCACTATAGCAAGTGAGAACTTTACACTGTAGTCAACTGAACTTTATTTTTCTAACGTGCTTTCCAAACGAAGTCTCAAGTCGTAAACTAGTCATTTGACATACACACCTTTTTGTATTAGCTATGAAATGCTATATTACAGGAAGCCTTTTACCTCAAATAGTTTTGCCCAACAAATAACACTAGTATGCATACGTATTAGCTACAAGGCATTGTTGTTATGTGAAATATAATATTATACTGGAGATGCATCACGTTCATCTATACATATGCTCTCCCTAAAAAACAAAAGAGGAAAAAAAAAAAAAAAAACTGATTTTCAAACACAACATTTCTGATTGTCATTTGCTTTTAGCAGAGAAGTGCGATGACTCAAATTACGTAAGGGCATAATCATCATTATTCACATGACCGGTCCCTTTTTCCTTGGTTCCCCAATAAGAAGCACTCCTTTTGTTTAGAGAATGATATAGACAAGTAGAATAGATATAGAACAAAAAAAAGAGAGAGAGAGAGAAATTAAAGAAGCAGCCAAAACAAAGTCGACCAATCAATATAGTCCTGTACTCCCATTACTTACCAATATGTTCCAGCTCCTTGGGATGTAAGTTCCATACCCTGGGATCCAACATCGTCCTCCACTATCTTGCTAAGACCAAAATCGGTGACTTTAGCAACACCCAGTTCGTCAAATAAAACATTTCCAGGCTTCAGATCATAATGGATAATTTTTTGTGCTCTTTTGTTCAAGTATACCAGACCTTGAAATATCTGAACGATAATAATCCTAGCCTCCCGTTCAGGCAATACAGGCGTCGCTTTGAGTAATGCATCAAGATCTTTCCCTGAGAAGGGGAAAAAAATGAGAAGCAAACATTGACGCAAAATGAGCTTTAACTTCAGATCAACAAGATTCTGATCGTATGAGTACCACTGCAATAATCCAAGACAGTACAGAATGTATTGTGATCAATCTCAAAAATGTCCCAGAGCCGGACGATATGATGATGTACCAATGTCTTGTGAATGTTGTACTCCCGAATGGCATGCCGTACGTAACTTTGCTTCTTCTCTTCGCTCCATTGAGCATTCAAACCATGAAGCTTACATGCAACATATCTATGCTCTACCAAATCATAAGCCTGCTGGAAATTTCTTACTTCAAATCACCGCAAAAAGGTATTTCTTTACAATTGCCAACAGAGGCAAGAGACTAATCTAGACTTCTACCCAGTATCTAGAGTTATCATTACAAATGTGGCAAAATATATTTTTCACACTTCTAGTCTTTCACAAAGTTCTGACCTTGTAAACCTCGCTGAAACCCCCTTTCCCAAGAAGATTTAAGAGGGCATATCTGTGGTTGAGAACCTGAAAATTGTTAAAACGAGAACCATCTTCATCTCGTATACGCTTCATTTCACGTATAAGCCTTCCCTTTTCCAGCTCATAGCGATCCCTCTCCCGTAAAATGATTTCTTCCTCCTATGTAAAATCCATAGCACAATTGAGAAAGGGTACAAAGAATTCTCACGACCACAGAAAGCATAAGAAAATGACTCAAAGCAGCAATTAGGTGAAGTGAACTAACGCGTTTTATGCTGGCTAGACGTGATTTATAGATTTCATCCTGGATGAGCGTATCTTCCTCTTGTGTGCCTGTTTCTGCATCAGCTCCATCCCCTTTATCTTAAGGAATAAGAAAGAGCTATTAATGCTAAGATCACTTAAAGGAATAAAAAAAATAAAATTAAAAATTAAAAACTGACAACTGACAACTGCAACATATGTACAATATTTATTGGAGTAAAACAGCAGGCGAGTTTGAATCTACATAGAAAATGAAGATGGAACTTTACCCAATTGCCTTTTCTTTAATGATTTCCGTTGCCGCTCAACAGCATCCTTTGTTTCAAGTAATTGCCTCTGGGGAAAGCACATAATACGTCCATTTTATTTCGTGTTAATAGACTGAAGCAAACAATCAAATATGACGTACGATTTAGACCAGACTTTCAGAGCTTGGAACGAAAATTCACATGGCATTGCATAATCTACTGAACAAATTGAAGTCACCATGGATGAGATGAATCTGTGAAGTTTTGTTGGAAGAAGAGAAATTTAACCCTACAGCCAATGCTAAAATTCCTAATAAATGCATGGAAATTTTTATACGATGATATAGAACCAAATAAAGGGAGAAAAATGATCAGACAAAAGACACAAGGACACAAGAGATGCACAGGAATAGTAAGATAAAATAGAGAGGGTGAGAAAAGAGAAACTAAAAAAGATATAGGAGAGACAAAAGTTGATGCAAGTAAAAGAATACACATTAATGAAGTACTGAACAGTAAACATAACTTTTTTGAAACTAAAAAACTTCTTTAAAAAAAAGAAACTCTCTGTGGTTGTAACAATGAAGCGTACAATAGTTTGTGCATATCACCTAAGAGTTAACATTCCTTTTTTTTTTTTTTTTTTTTTTTTTTTGCACGCGCGAACATAGGAGGCAATTTGGTAAGTATTAAAAAGGAAAAGCGTCACACTGCAAAAGAAAAGGAAAAAAAAAAAGGTGTACTGTACTTTGTAGAGTAACATGAATTAGCTCGCTCGATTAAAAAGAGTACTGGTTCCCAACATAAACCATTATGATAAGAAGTCAAGTCGGCACATACAAGATGAGCATTGAGATCCTTTAGGGCTTGTCCGTCTTCCCATGTCTCGGATATGACAGTTCCAGCTCTGCCCAGTATGAGAAAAAGAATGGGGAAATGATTGTATGATAAGCAATGATACAAATCATGAAAAAAAATTTCATGAATATTTAAATGCATGCGTCAAAATTATGTAGCTGCAATAAAAATGAAAGTATTGTTTTGTCCCAGCTTTTTTTACCCTAAAAAAGATTTATCTTTATTTAATTAAGTGTTATAACTATTTTTTATATAAAAAATGAAAGTATTGTTTGAGGCATATTATACGCGCACACATATATAAAAGAATTTTCAGAGAGAGGAAACATCAGATTGGCACATTTCTCTATGCAAAACTTCTAGAAGCCTCTATACTTTAAGGTTCAAACTTCAGACTCCCAGAGATCACCATGTTCCATAAATCTGCAGTCTTACTGTTATGAAGTTACTGGTTAAATTCCAGCCACACCCAACGCTTAATGCAGTTTCACTACACCCTAAAACTCATACCTTAGAAAGCAGAATAAATAATCATCATTATAACCCAAGAATAGTAGCTCCATTTTTAAAGTTTCCTATCAACTTCAGTCACCCTCTCTCTCTCTACGCGCTAATCCCTACTTCCCTATACTTTCCAACCCCTCCCTGTCCCCCAACCCCCCCCCCCCCCACACAAACAAAACAAAAGTCAACAATAAGCATTTGTGTTTTCGAATTAAACAAATCATTTTAATTTGCTTCGTTGGAACAAAAGAGGCCCAGCTTAGCCTAGTACTGACCGGGCCAAGCCGTGTAAAGAAAAGGTTTCTTCGGACAAAATCAAAGAGGGATTTTTTTTCTTTAGTTTTAAATATTATTTCAAATATTTCAAAAAATATAAATAAACTATAGAAATCCTGACTGCATCTCCCCATGTACTGCGGGTTTTCTTTATTAATATTTACATAATTTCTCATCCTCTTTTTTTTGTCCCCTCTTGTTCTCTCTTATTTCCTCTCCCTCAAACACGAGCATCAAAAGTGAAAAGCAACAATCCATTGCCAGTAAACGAAATTACCTGATTACACCCACATTGCCAAGCCTCAACGAGTCCTGTCGTACTTTCATTCTTGCTTCTTGTCTCTCTGCTTTTGAAACAGATATCAGCAAATCAGAAATTACTTTTGTCCTCTGCATAAGAAAAAATAGCTCATAACATGTAAGAGTAGGCTTGATGAATCTAAAAACTTAAATGTACCAGTCCTTTCTCAGCAATTAATTAAACTCCATATAGCATAGTCGATGTGTAATTGAAAGTACAAGCTCAGAACCATATTCAAGGGGAAAAAAGGGTGCTAACAACCATCATTAAGACATTGCGGAGCTAACACCAAGTTCATCAACATGGTACCATCATTTCATGTGCAAATCAATCTAACAATATAACCCAATAGAAGGCAAGATAAAATCATCCTATTCAATAATATTACCTTCACATAGATGAATAACTAAGGAATCTAAATAAACGGAATATCACAGACATTCCTGGATTTTTTTTTTTTTTTTAATAAGAAACAATGAAAATTTTATTGAACTAGAAAACAACAAAATACATTGGGTTTCAGATGGATGAGAAATCCATCGAAACAATAAGAAAACCAATCAAAGCTGAAAACTTAAAGAAATTGAAAAAAACTGGAAAAATTATTATATACATAAGGGAAAATAAGAGGAAAGAAACAATATACTGCTGGGCTGAATTTTATTCTTCTTATTAACCTCAAAAAAACATAAACTGTGTACATAGTATACATATATTTACAGACTAGCTTAGCCCTTAGTCGACTGCCTTAAAAATAGGAAACTAACTTAACTAAATGATACACTGATATCTTCTCCATATTCGAATTGATCCTGAAATCAAGGACACACTAGCAAACTTGGATTTCCCACACTCCCCCTCAAGCTGGATTGTACAAGTTAAACATTCCCAACTTGCACGCTAACTTCTGGAATATCGGTTTAGCTAGACCCTTTCTAAGAACGTCTACAATTTGCTATGTTGTTGGAATATACGCGATGTCCGGTACTCCTCCTATCTTTTCTTTAAGAAAATGTCTATCTACATCCACGTGTTTAATTTTGTCATGATGAACCGGATTATGAGACTTAATTATAGCTACCCTATTATCACAATGAACTCTTAGTGGCATGTCCATGGTAACCTTTAGTTCTTCAATTAGCATCTTCAGTCAAAGGATCTCGCAAACCCCATGAGCCATAGATCTCAGCACTACTCCTTGCCACCACCGGTTGTTTTTTACTACTCCATGTCACCAGGTTTCCCCACACAAACATACAGCAGCCTGAAATAGATCACCTGTCATCTCTAGATCCGGCCCAGTCTGCATCCGTGAACACTTCAACCTTTCTTTCGTTACACTTCTTGAAAAATAACTCGAGACCAGGACTGCCTTTGAGGTACCTCAAAATTCTATACACTGTCTCTATGTGCTCCTTTGTTGGTGAGTGCATGTACTGACTAACAAGACTTACTACAAATGCTATATCCGGCCTAGTGTCGGATGGTTAGATAAGTCGCCCAACCAGTCATTGATACCTCCCTTTGTCCACGAGTTCACAAGTTAGATTCTCCCCTATTTTAAAGTTTGAATCTAGGAGTGTTTCTACCGGTTTGCACCCTAGCATCCCAGCTTCATGAAGCAAATCAAACACAAATTTCCTTTGTGACACAGATATCCCTTGTTTACTTCTTGCAATCTTCATTCCTAAGAAATACCATAAACTCCCCAAATCCTTCATTTCAAATTCTGTTGCCAATTCTTGTTTCAAACGCTTCATCTCCTCTAAATCATCACCTGTCAAAATTATGTCGTCCACATAAACAATAAGAATTGTGACCTTACCACTCTTGTGTCAATAAAACATGGAGTAATCTAAGTGAGCCTGTTTATAGTCTTGTTGTTTGAGGGCCTTTGCAAACCTATCAAACCAAGCTCTAAGGGACTGCTGCAGCCCGTATAGAGATTTTTGTAATCTGCATACTTTACCATTATCCTCATCATGGTTAAAGCCTGGTGGTAATTCCATATATACCTCTTCCTCTAAATCGTCATTTAAAAACGCATTTTTTACATCTAATTGCTGTAGTGGCCAATCTAGGTTGGCTGCTAATGACAGTAAGACTCTGACTGAATTAATTTTGGCAACAGGAGCAAAGGTCTCCTGGTAATCAATCCCATACGTCTGAGTGTATCTTTTAGCAACCAATCTTGCTTTATAACACTCAATTGCACCATCTACTTTATATTTTATAGTAAATACCCATTTACAGCCCACTGGCTTCTTATCCTTGGGTCTCTGCACAATTTTTCAGGTTTTATTCTTCATGAGGGCTTCCATCTCTTCCATGATAGCTTTCTTCCACTTAGGACATCTCAGGGCTTCTTCCACGGTTTTAGGAGTTTCTTATGCGGTAAGATTCACAACCAAAGCTCGAGTAGACTGAGAAAGGTGTTCGTATTTTACAAACTTCAATATAGGATGCTGGGTGCAAGATCTTACTCCTTTCCTCAGGGCAATAGGAAAATAGAGATCACTATCAATTGTGGTTGAACCTGACCATGGTTCAGATTCTTGGCAGGGAGGATTTTCAAGGTTATCTACCCCTTTTGAATTTTTCCTTCGAGAATAAGTCAACAATTTTGGCTGTGTTTGCAATACTCCCCTTGAATCGGGTAGTTTTAATTTGTCTGGACACATATCTAGGTTTTTGGGAGCAACTGATTCTAAATTTTGAAAGTCACGAGAGAATCCTACAATGGGGTCCAAATCTTTATTTTGAGTATTTGGTAGATTTTCTAGATTTGAAAGATTTGGAGAATCTATATTCAAAAAATTCTGTAGATCCATATCTGGCTGATTCGATACAACCTCCTAATTTGGCTTATTTGGCAAATTTGAGGAAGGATTTGTTGGCTGATTTGGCAGATTTGAGGAAGGATTTGAAATTGGAAGAATAGGAGAATACGTTTTGGGCAGGTCTCGCAAATCCAGGGAATCTGGAGAAGAATCCTAGAAGTATTCCCAAAATCTGCTCTATCCCTAACTGAATCTAGATTCCTATCCTTAACCGAATTTAGCTCTTTCTCTGGTTCCAAAAAATTAACTTCGTCCATTCTCTCCCCCTGAAGGGAATTTTTTGAAAAATACGGTTGATCTTCAAAAAAATAACATCCATAGACGTGAAAAATCTCCATTTTTCTGGGGAATAACAACAAAACCCTTTTTGAGTGGTAGAGTAACCAACAAATACACACTTAAGAGCTCTAAGATCTACCTTACTCTATTTTGATCATGATTGTGAACAAAGGCTGTACATCCAAAGACTTTAAAGTCCAAAGATGAAAACAACCATGACTCAGGGTATGACTCAAACAGTTTTTTTACGGGTGTTTGAAAGTTTAAAACCCTTGTTGGTAACCGATTTATCAAATAACATGCAATAAGAATAGCCTCCCCCCAAAAAATTTTTAGAACGTTAGAGGTGAATAATAGAGCCCAAGCTACTTCTAAAAGATGGCAGTTTTTTCTTTTTGAAATCCCGTTTTGTTGTGGCGTATTTACACAGGAACTTTGATGGATCATTCCATTTTGAGTTGTAAAATTAACAAATGAGAGTTAAAATATTCAGTACCATTATCAGTACGAAATATTTTTATACTCATTGTATTGATTTTGTATAATAGAATGAAAATTTTGAAAAATTTGTGGAGTTTTAGATTTGTCTGTTAATAGATACACCCAACAAATTCTTGTATGATCATCAACAAAAGTTATAAACCACCTTCTATTAGTCAAGCTCCAGATTCTAAAGGGACCCCAAATATTGCTATGAATAAACATAAAAGGAGAAGAGGCACGGTAAGACAAGGAAGAATAAAGAACACGTTTGTGTTTTGCTAACTAACAAATTTCACATTGAAAAGAATCTTGAGTTTGAAACGACGATGGAAACAAATGTTTTAAATATGCAAAACTTGGATGACCTAGCCTACGATGTAACAACATTATTTTTTCTAATCTAGACGTGGTAGCATTGCATGCTGCCGTGTAAAGTTGATCATCCTCGTTGAAATCATTCTCAAAGCAGTATAACCCTTCGAATTCTTTAGCACTGCCAATCATCTTCCCCAAGGTCCGATCCTAAAAAACACAATTTGATTGTGAGAGCAAGGTCGGATCCTAAAAAACACAATTTGATTGTGAGAGGTCTATCACACAATCTAAATCTTTAGTAATCTTACTAACAAATAGCAAATTGCATGATAATTTTGGAACATAGAGGACGGATTTGAGGGTAATTTGTGGACTCAATTTAACACTTCCAATTCCTGCTACAGTTGTAAGGGATCCATCAGCTATCTTTACTTTGTGAGTTCTAGAGCTAGGTGAATAGGACACGAAAAAACTCCTACTTCCAGTCATGTGATCCGTGGCTCCCGAGTCTACAATCCAAGGCTCGCTTTTAACTGTTAATCCACCAAAAATTGTAAAACTCGTACCTTTTTGAACCAAACAAGAGGTACCCGAAGGCTGTGAACTTGTGCTTTGAGTGGTTCTTAGGGATCTCCGCAACTACTCCAACTGTTCCTTAGTGAACACTGCCTCCTAATTGTTGTCCACCCCTTTTTCTGCCTCAAGACCGTGAGTTGTTTTAAGTCCCTTAGCCTCTCAATTTCGTTGCTTGTTTGGTACCCATCCTTTTGGTTTTCTGTTCAACTGCGAGCAGGTCTCCTTGGTATGGTGTGGCCATTGACAATAGTCACACCACAATTGTGCCTTTTTGTTCCCTCGTCCTTGGGATCCTCGAACCAGCATGGCTAAAGTCTGCTGAAGTCTATGTTTCTGAGGCAGTGGTCTCCTTAAGCATTACTTTCTTCCGCCATTCTTCCCTACGAACCTCTGCAAAGATCTCCTCAATAGTGGGCAGTGGTCGCATCCCAAGCAGCCGTCCTCTAACCTCGTCTAGTTCTTTATTGAGTCCAGCCAGGAAATCATAGATCTTGTCTTTATCCACCATTTGCTAATAAAGCACTACATCTTCAGGGTCTCTCCAGTTGCAACTTTTGAATAGGCCGAGTTCTTGCCACAGCTTTGTGAGGCTATTGAAATATTGATTCACGTCACTCTCCTCCTGTCTCAAATTCCTAGCCTTGTTTCTTAGCTCAAACATTTGAGATGAATTTTCTAAGTCTGAATAGGCAAGAGAAACTGCCTCCCAGATCTTTTTAGCTGTAGGAAAAAATAGATAGGCCTCTCCTATCTTTTCCTCCATGGAATGGATCAACCATGCCATTACCATGGAATTTTGGGCATCCCAACTTGAGAAGGATGGATCATCAATTCTAGGCATGGCAATAGTGCCATCTAAATATCCTATCTTACCTCTTCCCCTAATAACCATCTGGATAGAACGGGACCACTGGTGGCAATTTTACCGTTTAGTTTGTGTGTGGTAATTTGTAGAGAAGAACTTTCAGAAGCCACAATAGGAGCAATTTTAGGAATTGGCTAAGTGGGAACCAAAGTTGCCTTAGAGCCCTCATTCCTGCTTGCTTCTGCCATGTTTCTCTCAACTCTATACTGCCTTTAATAAAGCTCTGATACCATAAAGGTAAATAAGAGGAAAGAAACAATATACTGCTGGGCTGAATTTTATTCTTCTTAGTAATCTCAAAAAAACATAAACTGTGTACATGTTATACATATATGTATAGACTAGCTTCTAACTTAAGAGCCCTTAGTCGACTGCCTTAAAAATAGGAAACTAACTAAACTAAATGATACACTGATATCTTCTCCATATTCGAATTGAGCCTGAAATCTAGGACACACTAGCAAACTTGGATTTCCTACAATACAAATGGTCAAACGACCCTGCCCCTCTATCTCAAAATATCATCCCAACCTAACATCATCAAAGATAACAGGTAAATGTTCTGAAGTAGTGAAGTGAAGCTTTCAAAATTTGCAGTTTCTTGCCAAAAAAAAAAATCCATATTGTTTGTGCTGCTGAGTTGACTGAAGAAAATAATTGGAAAAGAATTTAACATATTGAACAAGAAATAAAAGTAGCATAAAAATTTTAAGAAAGTATAGAAGACAGCCCCTATATAAGCACAAAACATCGGTAGACTCGAGCTGTTGAAGAACACACCTTAGGGTTTACTTCTTGTTCTTTATCTTTAAGATCTTTCAATTCCTACACCAATTAAGGTAGAAAGAAAGTTAAAGTAGAGGGGGATCAATAGTTGGATAAACTTTTATGTGTCAAACTCAGAGATGTTCAAGGCAGAAAATTCAAAGAAATAGTTTGACCTGTATACTGAGCGTTGGACCAACACAAGCATTTGTTTATTACCTTCTCTAATTGTCTACACAAATTCTGATAAGTGGATGCCTCTTCAAATGATTTACGCAGGTCCTCCTCAAGGGCTGCCACTTTTGCCCGTAAAGACGTAACTTCTTCCTAAATTTTTGACAAAATAAAATACTAAAACCATGAGATACCAAGTACCTTATGTCAAAACTTATTAGATAGGTGGCATCAATCTTGCAAGTACTAAACATAAGATTACAGAAAGTCACTAAGTCAAGGAAGGGGTCCAATGCCTTCATCAAAGCAACACCAAAAGGGGAAACCATAAAAGGACAAACGGAAACAGTGTTTTTAAATTGCAAGTAATAAATGATATCTTATCACACATAGCAAAATGAAAAACGCAAAATCCAGGAGCTACACCTCTGATGACAATCGGCTGTCATTGCGGAAATGCTCCTTGGACCTACTATCCTGCATGAAGTGGGTAAAAAACAGTCATCCACTTAATTACAAAAATAAAATGTTATAAAATTCCATCATCTGATAGACAAAATGAGAAACAATCCATTGGAGTTTTTAACACGTAAAAGTTGAGCTAGGAACAAAATCGAACCCACAAAGGTAGCTTGTTCTTGTTCTTAAGAAACGAACATACCTTATTATATGAGTTCTCAAGCAGACCATTTGAAGAAGCAACTGCTGAAGGGCATATTTGTGGTTTTGTTTGACCATTAACCCTTGAACCACGTCCCCGGCTTGAAACAGCATGCCCCCTACCACGACCATGCTTTTTCCTATTTGTATCACTTGCCTTAGCTTCCACCGTTTCCAAAATCACTTGTCTCCCCTCAGCAACAGCCTGCATTTTTTTTATTTGTTGCAAACTTTAGCTTCAAATTAAATAACTAAACAAGACTCACATCTCTTAGCAAAAAATAAAAGATGACTCACATCGACTTGTTCGAAAGCAGCTGAACCTTCATCTTGTTGAAGTTTCTGACGTTTTTGAGTATTGGCTTGTATGAGAAACTCACCTCCATTCTGGCATACGACCATGAACGAGAACAAATATATGGCATATGATTATCCATCATAAGAACAAGATCAAAGAAACTAATAGAAAATAAAATAAAAAATTAAAAAAAATAAAAAAAAAAAGATGATAACAAGAAGGTCCTGCAAGAAAGGCACGTCACAGGACACACACTCTACAAAATATCTTTCCAGCTAACAATAAGAAGGAAAAAAAAAAAACAAAACAAAAAACTTATTTTTAACTTTTCAATGAAGATGGCAGTAAAAAGTACAGAAAATTTACTCCCTATGAATCCCAAACAAAAAACCAAACTTATAGCCATAATTAATAGAAAACTCCATAAGATGCCAGTTTTCCATTTGAAGTCTTGAATCAAGTCAAATAACTTTTCACAAGCATAAATAAACAGCTCTAAGTAGCTGATTATCAAAAACCTGCTTCAAAACCAACCTTAACCAAAACTCTGAGCCACTTTTCAGCATAATAATAAACTATTAGAACTTTCATAATCTTCCTCTCTAATGAGGCACCAAGAGGGTGAATGATGAATATATGACTTACTGCTCTGAATCATGAAAGGAGTAATAATCCTCCAAGCGTAACAACCACACAAACATTTGAGCTCAATTAGAGATGTCAACATTCCTTGCAAGAATCAGAGGGTTCAAAGATTGAGAGCTCGGGATCCACTAAAAAATTGACATAAGATTTACAAGAAAAAACACAAGAAGCCACAATCTTTTAACAGAAACAACGAAGTTTAAGTTTATCAAAACTGCCTCTGGTAGAGACAATAAAGATGCGAAATTCTCAGTTTCTACAACACCCAGATTGCCTTCAAAACTTAAATATCAGTTTATTCTATTTTCCTCGCAGTATGAAGAGGTATCTAGAAAATGGTTATTACGGAACAACTAAAAAAAGGACAAATTAAATCGCTACACAAGGAATCTTCCGAAAAACTGATTTCAAATCAATGTAATTAAAAATTCCGCGAATTCCTTTGAAATTTTGGTCAATTCTATCAATTCAAACCTGAGTAGAAGTACTCTGATAAATGTTATCGATCGGTGAACAAAAATGTCGCAAATAGAAAGACATTGAACAGATATTTACACAGATCCCAACACACATACAAGAAAACATATACCAATTGAAGTCGCGAACTGAAAAAAATAAAAAAAAATAAAGGAAGGATTTCTTACATCGTCGTCAGAATCACTGGAGGTAGAGGGTTCTGCCAATTCGTCGGAGGCAAATTTAGCAGCAGAGGAGACAACAGAGGCCCAAGCTGGCTGCTGTTGCTGAGGAGGCTGTTGTTGTTGCTGCTGTTGCTGAGCAGGAGGCTGCGCGGCAGTGGCGACAGCAGCGCCAGAAGCCGCTGAAGAGGTCTTGCCGACCATTCGAGCTTCGAGCTTGGCAATCTTGGTGGGCAAGGAGTGGTCGGACTGGTTAGAAGAGTTGGAAGAGAAATGCAAGAGCATGTCGTCCGACATTTTTGTTGCTTCTGGTTTCCTCTGCCAATGCAGAGAGCCCAGAAGTCGAAGAAATCCGAAAGCTTCTAGAATCGGATCATTTGCCTTTTCACTAAACCGAATCAATGCAGAAATTCGAGCTTCAAGCCCTAGAAAGATGCTGATTTTCTCGGCAGCCAAACGGATGAATGTAAAGAAGCAAAAACGATGAAGAGAAGAAGGGGGATTAGGGTTTTCAAGGAGACAGGATTTGAGGAACAAGAGAAAATCAGATGAGTTTTATAATTTAATTCTTATATACAGTTAAATATTTGTTTGGAACTTGAAATAAAACAAGTAGTGTGATGAGAAGCATATGCAACATGAGAAGAGAAGCAAAGGGAAGTTTGTGTATTGATGAGGATTTGAGGGGAGTGGCGATGGTCAGTGGTGACTCAATGGTGAATGGTATGGGCAAAAGGCAGGAGAGACGGTAGACATTTCGGTAGCATTATGCAATACAACATTTGGAGCGTGTCGGGGAAAGCATTTGGAGCAAATGAGTTAAAAAAAAAAATTAAAACAAAAATTTATAACACGTAAAAATTTTAAATGGTTATAGTCGTTTGTTTTACATTATAATATATTATAATAACTATACTAGTATCTTTTCTTAATAAAAACATTATAAAAAAAATTAAAAATAATATTTTATTGAATAAAAATATAACTGTATATTCTAATGATTGAGTAAGATATATATAGTGTTTGATAAACTCAATTTTGATTCAAATAATATAAGCTCTCACAGATTACAATATTTTTAATTCTAACTTTTAGTTACAACTCATTTCTTAAATATCCTAATAATTATAATATTTCTTGTAAAAAGAAGATACAACAACATATTTAAATTATTTTATGACGACACAATTATATATTTCAATCATTTCATAGGGGCGCAACTATATTTTTTTCTATTATTTGGTAGGCGCACAGTTGTAATTTTCTTCAAAGGGAATAATTAATATTTTAAATTACAAAATAGAAGTGAAAATACAAATTTCAAAACATAAGTAGGGGAACACTCCCCACTCATCACAACCTAGCTATGCTAGTAAGTACGTACGAGCTTTATATATAGTAGTCGAAACTAATAAGTTTCAATGGAATCAATAATGCTGCCACATAATGCATAGATGTATGTTTATTTTTTCCATAGGACTTTAAAAAGATCTCACAAATATTTACCAAGTTTTAAGTATTATTTTTTTCGTCATTAGTTATAGAAATGATTACAAATTATTGATGACTTCTGATGGCAATGACTAAAAAAATGATTAACTTAAAGATTGTATGGAATGTTGGAATTAATCGAATATATGGGCTAATATATTAAATAAATGTGCATTAAAGACTATCAGATAATATTAACCCAATTAAAATGATCAATTTAGGTTTTGGGAATTAATGCATGATTAAGTGTAGCCTCCTATGTGTAGTGGTCAAAATAAAATTACTGATTTCATGATGAACTAAATTGGTAGTACGTGATAACTATTAGGTTTAGCAATTATATAAAAAGATTGTGATCCCCAAGTTAGTACGTACATTATTTCTCTGTTATTCATCTACAGAGAGATTACAAAGGCATACTTTGAAAGAGGATTTAAGTACTAGACTTGGAAGATCCTCAACCTACAGACTCGGGAATCACAATTCTATCAATGAATTTAAGTTAACTTCCGCATCTTATAAATTATCTCAGTGATTTGACATAAACAATTCGATTGATATTAGTTTTCATCATAATATTTTGTTCTAATAAATGGTATCTAGAGCTTCTTCATATTAAATTATTGGAAATCAATAATTTTCTAGATGTGATTCTCATAGGAAAATTCTAAATTTAACAATCTAGGGTTTCCTTACAATTATGAAATTTGAGGACAAATGTAGAGAACTTTTGGATTAATTTATTCAAGAATTTTGTGGGTTATTTATTTTTATTTTTTAACCCAAAATAACATAAAAGGTGGCCAATAGCACACTAACCGCTACCAACACAAGCTCCTAGCACGACCGTTAAGCTGCACCGGAAAGACACTGCCATGGCCTTTGGCCGTGGTGGTGTAGGGAAAGCAGTGGCCTGTGGCCGCTACATAAGGAGAATTACAAAAAAAAAAAAGTTGTAGTTTATGCCGGTGGTAGGCCCTACCACCGTTGGCGTCAAGCTTGGTCACGTCGGCAAGGGAAAGCCACATCCTCTGGCCTCAGCGAAATTAAAAAAGCAACGACCCTTGCCCACCGCATAAAGAAAATAAAAAAAAAAAAGGAAGGGTTAATTCGTCGACGGCAGGCCCTGCCATCGCCAGCGTTGACTTCTATGGCGGCAGCCACTAAGGTGTTGGCCGAAGAAGTAGCCGCAGCCATCTAGCAGTAACATATAAGAGGGCAGCTGTTAGGCTGCCTGGACATCCCTTAAGGGTCGAAGATCCCTAGGGTTCTTTGCAGATGTTCTGGGCTTCGACCTAGGACATTTGGTGACCTACATTGTCCCAATTGGGCCTGTGACCAAATAAAACCCAGTATTTAAACCCCTAGGTGACAAGCTATTAAAAAAAAACTAAGGTAACATAGATGGGCCTAATTGGGCCCATGACTAGAAAGAACTCAAGGTTAAACCTTTAGGTGAGCTAAAGCCAAAAAAAAAGGATGTCATGGACCTAGGCCTGTGACACAAAGAAGAAAATATATATGGGTGGTTTTAGGATTTGGGTTAGGTCCACCCGACCTAGTCAAGTTGATCGGTTGACTTTGACCAAGTTGACTTTTGACCAAATTTTTTTATTTTAATTTTGATCAAATTAAAGTGATTAATTTAGGTTTTAGGCTTTTAATGCATTATTAAGTATGGATCTGCTATGTGTAAAGACTAAAACATAATTACTGATTTTATGATAAACTAAATTGATAATAAGGGATAACTGTTAGGGTTAGCAGTTATATAAAGGGGTTGTGGTCCTCAAGCCAATACGTACATCATTTCTCGGTCACCCATCTACAGAGAGATTAAAGAGGCATACTTTAAAGGAGGACTTACTACTAAATGCTGAAAAAAAGTACGTAGCAAAATTTTAAAAATTTTATACCTAAATATTTTTCAAAACATAAGTTTGACATGCTATATGTATAAATAGATCTTACCATCCTTGTTTGTTGAAAAGCTCCCATAATTGATGAAGAGAAAGGATGTTGCAGAAGAACCTCAACCAACTTACCTTCTTTGCTGTTATCTATCCAAGACTAGTGTGTGTGTGGGCACACTCGTACAGCTCTTTCACAGATGGCTCTCCTTCCAACCAATCAAGAAATTCCCAAAGCTATAGTTCGTGATTTGTGAACAACAGCTCTCTGGGGAGTTTCAGAGTCTCACTAGTAGAGTACTCACTCTAGATTTCTCAACTGATCTAAATAACAATGAGTCTCACTCTTCTTTTTATAAAGGTTGGGCTTAGGGACAAAAATCGTGTCTAAAAACGCATGATCAGAAATCATTCAGTCTGTAGGCCGAACTAACAAATCGGCTTGCCAAACTTACTCCTTTGGCAGGCCAAACCTAAAGACCGGCTTGCCGAACTTACGATTTTTTATCCCTTTGAATCTTTATTTCCCACTCAAGATTCTAGGGATAAAGCCTCAATTTTAATTTAAAAAACCTAATAGAGAAGTTATCTAATCAAAACAGTTATATCTATATTAGACGTGTATGCCCCAAGGAGTAAAAATGTAATATGGTTTTAGAGGTATTTTTATCAATAAAGAATTTATTTATTATTTATATATCAAATCTTGTCCTCTTTATATTCATATTTGTTGAATGTATATTAAGCAAATAAAAGTCTAAGACTATCGGTCTAAATCATTAAGAATTTGGCATATGATGGACAGATTATGCGGAAGACACAATTCTTAAGGTGACAGTCTAAATCATAAGATCCACAATCGAGGGAATAAAGTTGGGCGTTTTATTCATGTAAAGATTGTTATGTTGTCTATATCCCTATTTGGAGATGGTTTGTCTTGACCATCGGAAGTAGACTCCACGAATAGAAACATTGGCACATTGTCATAGGTGATAATGTATTGGATCACGACATAAAGTGAATTGATTTGAATTAATAATTCTATCTCAACAAATCTATTCACTTTAGACAATCATTTGTATTGTATCTTAATCTTGAGATGAATAGTGGGCCCGTTATTTTGACTTATGTCTTTTGATGTACCAAAAGGTGACATTCACATTTTAATAGTGGTACACATGCCGGTACGTTGGAGACATGACTCTTGATAGCATAGACCTATTATTCATAGATATAGAATTCATAACTCCTCTTTAAGAGTAGTTAATATCCTCTTACATGCATTATCTTGTAATTAAAAAATTGAAACGTTCAACCATTTAGATACATAGGTGTACCCAAGTGGTATACTGGCTTTGGATGGTAAGTTTTTCGATGGTGAGATAATGGAATATAAGTTAAAAATAATCAGAAAGGTAAGACAAAACTTGTCCTTAAGCCGATTATGGATAATCCTATGGGGATATGATATATTATGAAATGTCATAGAGACTTAGCTGTACAGACTTCGTAATTCTATATAGTTTAAGAATGCAGCTCTAAGCTTTTAGTGACGTAGCGTTGGAGTTGATAATTATAAGATGTATATCTAAGATATTGGGTTTCATAATTATCAAGGGCTTGAACTATATAGGTCCATTTGGTCTTTTTTGCTAGCTCATAAAAATCCTGTAACAATACACTGTGCTTTTTCAATAATTGGTACTTATTTCAGATTTATCAGATTGGCTAAAATTCAGTAAAATCAGATAATTTATGTTTGTTTATCGATTGAATTAATTTTGTGATAAAATTAAATCAAGATAAACTTATTGAATTATCGAGATTAGATAATTTAAGTCTGTTTATCGGTTGGATTAATTTTGAATTAATTCAAGATAAACTTGTTGAATTATCATGAATATTTATTTTCCTAGAGATTATCTAAATATGACTGTTTTAATCAGATAACTTTCTTTATTGGGTTATTTGAATTAAACTGAGGCTTTGTCCTGAGAATCTCAGGTGAAAAATAAAGATTCACAGGGATCTTTTATCGAAGGTTTGGCAAGCCGATCGTTAAGTTCGGCTTGCCGATTGAGGAGATTCAGCAGGCCAATATGCCTGCTTGACTTACCGACCGAGCGATAAAAAGATCACACATTTTCACATGGATTTTATCCAATATTGATTTTGATTTGATTTTGATTTGAATTTTTGAGGCCTTGTCTAATAGGAACTAACTCATGGGCCCAACCTCTATAAAAGGGGAATGAGCCTCTTTATTATTTAGATCAGTTAAGAAATCTAGAGTGAGACTCTAAAACTCCTCAGAAGGCTATCATTCACAAATCACGAATTATAGCTTTGGGTATTTCTTTACTGGTTGGAAGGGGAGTCACTTGGTGGAAAAGCTAAACGACATAAACCCACACTCACTCCAATCGTGGATAAAGAATAGCAAAGAAGACCATTTGGTTGAGACTCTTCTAGAATGTTACTTCTCTTTACGAATTGTGGGAGCTCTTTGGTATTCAAAGGTTGGTAAGATTTAGTTAATTTATGCATATAGTGTGTCAAACTTGTATTTTAGAAAATACCCTGATATAAAAAATTTTAAAATTTTGCTGCGTACTATTTTTTCAACAATCTAGATAATCTCTAGAAAAATAAATATTCCTGATAATTCAATAAGTTTATCTTGAATTAATTTTCACAAAATTAATTCAACCGATAAACAGACATGAATTATCTGATCATATCGAATTTTCAGCCAATCTGATAATACTACACAAGTCACCAATTATTAGAAAAGCACACTGTATCATTACAGGATTTATTATGAGCTAGCAAAAGGGATCTGATGGACTTATATAGTTCAAGCTCCCGATAATTATGAAACCTAATATCCTAGATATATATTTCATAATTATCAACTCCAATGCTACGCCACTAAAAGCTTAGAGCTGCACTCTTGAATTATATAGAATTATGAAGTGGTATGGCTAAGTCTCCATAACATATCATAATATATCGTATCCCTATAGGATTATCTATAATTGGCTTAAGGATAAATTCTGTCTTACCTTCCCGATTATTTTTATCTTATGTTCCATTATCTCACCATCAGAAAACTTAACATCCAAAGACAGTATACCATTTAGTTACACCTATGTATCTAAATGGTTGAGCGCTTCAATTTTCTAATTACAAGATAACGCATATAAGAGAATATCATCTACTCCTAAATCTACTCCTAAAGAGGAGCTATAAATTCCATATCTATGAATAACAAGTATACGCTATCAAGAGTCATGCCTCCAATGTACCAGCATGCGTATCAACATAAAATGCGGATGTCACCCTTTGGTACATCAAATGACATAAGTCAAGACAACGGGCCCACTATTCATCTCAAGATTAAGATACAACACGTATGATTGTCTAAAGTGAATCGATTTGCCAAGATAGAGTTATGAATCCAAATCAATTCACTTTATGTCCCGATCCAACACATTGTCACCTATGACAATGTGCCAATATTTCTATTCATGGAGCCCACCTCTAATGGCTAAGACAAACTATCTCCCGTTAGGAATATGGTCAACATAACAATCTTTGAATAAATAAAGCGCCTAACTTTATTCCCTTGATTATGGATCTTATGATTTAGACCGTCATCTTTAGAATCATGTCTTCCACATAATCTGTCCATCATATGCCTAATTCTAAAGGTTTAAATTGACAATCTTGGACTTTTGTTTACTTATCATACATTCAATAAATATGAATGTAAAGAGGACAAGATTTGGTATGTAAATAATATATAATTTTTTTATTGATAAAAATGTCTCCAAAAACATATTATATTTTTACTTCATAGGACATACATGTGTAACACTAGATTTGGAATATCCTAAATCGACAGACTCGAGAATCACAATTCTTTCAATGGATCCAGGTTAGCTTCTGTATCTTATAAATTATCTTGGTGATTTCACATGAACGATCTTGGTTGATGATTGTTTTCATCACAATATTTTGTTCTAACAAGGAATATATATAGGATACTTTTTTAGTCCATCACCCACCTTTTGTAGTTTTTACATATTTTTTCACCATTAAGATAAGATCTAACGATCTACATTTCTATAGGGGTACGTACATATGGGAATAACTAGCTATTTTGCTTGTGTATTTATTACACTGGCTAGCACCATATAGGTGTTACGAAGCCTTATATGGTAGGTTGTCTTGGTCAATTCTACCTTTAACATTGAATTTATGGCACAATAGATGGATATTTGGGTTTAAATGGTGTCGTATTCTTCGAACCAAGTTCAGAGCTTCTTTTTGCCATGGAAAACAAGGTGAAGTGGTGTAGGAAACAGGCAACCTCAACAAATTCTTCAAACTAGCCATGAAAATCTGAAATCTTAGGTCGAGAACCAAAGGCGAGGGAATAATTTTTAACAAAGTCTTCTGAGGTAAGGTGTTTGACGAAACGACGGTGTAGTTGTGCAATTTGTCCAATTTTGACATAGTGAAAAAGTGGGCATGTACGATTTTGTTATTCTTAGGCATATTTAATTGTATTTTTACTTGTTTACCTTTCATTTTTTCCCCAACCAAGTGATGAAAAAAAGATGATGATGATGATTTGCATTTAAGATTGTACGAAGGAAGTATGTATTTGAGGAAATTTTAAGAGAAGGTTAAGATTGTTGCGTATACTAGGTTAAATATGCATACTCGTGTTCTATGTTTGCTTTTATTCATGAACAATAAGAACCAAAAGTGGCAACAATAGTTGACTACGATATCAATGTACAACTCAATTTTTTAATATTTTACGTTATGGCATTTTTTATGTTAATTGCAAAGAAAACAGCTTAGTAGACTACGACCACTCTTGTTATCATAGTAAACCCATACAATAGCTACAATTCAAGCCAAAAAAAAAAAAACCCCCTCTCCCTTAATATATGGAAAAATGCTTCATTTCTATTTAAAATAATCTATAACTGTAACGCCCCTGAGTGGGGGGTTTGTAGTTTTTAATAAATTAAATAAAGATCAAAAAATAAAAGTAAAACTTTGAAAGAAATTTTCTTGGGACTTAAATAAAAACTCTCAAATCAAGATAAAAATACAAACAACAAACCACAGTTTAATGTAACACCTTTAAATTAATAATATGAAACTATCATCATCATTTCGACCCTTAATTTATCGTAATATAGTCACAAAAATTAACATTCGAAGCTTAAGTTATCAAGGAGAACATTCTCAGTAAAAGAAGAGATTCCAACTGAATGCAGATATATAGCTTCCTCAATTATATCTCTTATCACCGCCTCATATTTTGTGAGTTCTAAAAAGATAAAAATATAGAGGAATGAGCGACAATATGCTCAGTAGGAAAAATTATTACTCACCTTTAAGTTTTTATCATTGCCACATTAATACCTGCATGGTTAGTTAGTTCTCAACATTATTCATCAATATTATCATGTTTCTTTCTGATGGATATCCTACGATTATTCTTACCAAGTTTCATACATAAACATATATACATATTAGTTCATGATTTAATAATGCTTATTTGTATCCACCGTGTAATAGAGCATCATATCACTCAACTCAATGAAAGCCAAATAGATGCGCTTGATCACTCTATAATCATTTCAACAGTGTCCGGTGAGGGGACATCAAGCCCTGGATCCTCACCAAGTCAATTCATGTACAATGCGTTCTAAGACTTTCGACCCAAGGGAGCGTCATCCTCTCCCCCTATTTTACCTTTTAGGGTATTTGTGGTTAAGGATGTAATTGCTACCCTTTTCACAACTTACCATTCCTCTCATAACCACTACAGTTATGTATAGAGTATATTTCCTAACCATGTTTCTCAATTTATTCAATACATGTCAAATCAATATAATCTTCACTGTACATTATAGGATGAGTTCATATTATAGTCTCATAAATGATATTCATATCATAATAGTTCAACATATGTATATATATCTTGCAATACAAAGAACCAATTTAATTCCACAAAATCTCACAAAAGATGAATAATAGATTCTCTACCTTTTAGTGAATACAATGCTAATAACTTCCAGCTCATGGTATCAAGTTCATCACGTAAACTTCAAATACTTCGTTATCCTTTGACGTATAAAATAACATATTTTAACTTAATTCCTAATCTATAATCATGTTAATTTGCCATATATTCTTATTAATGTGCTAAAATCATTAATATGAAATTCTTGGAATATTTCATAACACAAAATGATGAAAAGCAGATTAGTTTGGACTGGCCAATCGGCTTGCTGATTAAACTACACATTTTAGACCTCTCTTTCGGTCATCGATCTGTAAGGTTTGGCCTGCCACTTTGGTAGAGTTCAGCCTACCGGCCTACAATGTTTGCCCTACCGAACCTGGTAGTGTTTGGCTTGTCGATCTGTAGGGTTTGGCCTGTCGAACCTACTGATGGGTCTAACTTGCTAATTTATAAGTCCAGCCTACCGACAAAAGAATATTTAAAAATCTGGTTTTCTATTTTCAAAGGTTTCAAACTTTATAATTCAATTCGACACTTTTCATCAACTTTCCGAATATAGAAAATGCATAAAAACTATAAAATATTACATTCAAATACATATAGATCATCTTTCTTAAAATTTTCATACCCAACATACAAATCTAAACCAAAAACTAAAACTTTTTAAAATTAGTTCAAATCTCATTTTAAACAAAGATCTATGTAAATCAAACCTCAAAAATGTTGTATAATTTTCGACAAACATCAAACACACATTTTTCACAAATCTCATACTAAAACACAAATTTAAATCAAAGTTTTAGCTTGAAAAACCTTACCTTAAGCTTAAAGAAAATTAGTGATTTTATTTGCGAAAATCCTTGATCTTTGTTTTTGATTTTAGAAGATCTAAGAAAATAACTTTGGATTTCTCTTTTGATAATCTTGAAGCTAAGTTGATGATCCTTGATCTTGGAAAATTCAAAGGAAAGAAAGAAGAGAAGAAACGAGAGACAAAAAAGGGAGAGAAAAAGAAAGAGAGTTGTCATGAGAGAGGAAGAAGAAGAAGAAAAATAAAATAAATAGGAGACAAGAGGAGGATAGGCAAGTAAGATCAAGTCTCCATCAGAGACTTTTGGAGCAAATAATACCAAATGGTATTTTTGTCATTAATTAGAAATCCAAAGGAATTTTGGTAAATATACTAAATAGGTATAGAAAAATTTAAAAATAAGCATAAATAAATAATGTGGAATAAATTTTAGATGAAATAAAAATTTTAATTAACACACTAATAATTAATTTAACTCTAATGATACCTATTAGAAAAATAATGGGTGTCACAATAACTTATATAAAAAATAAAAAAGTTGAATAACTTAGCAGGCAACTCAGTATATTTAAACACACTAGTAGGGAAATTGGCATGGTGGTATGTAAGAGCTTTACACTATAGCAATTTTTTTCTTTTTAGTGTAGCATGTGAGAGTTTTATACTGTTTATAACTGAAAAGTTGGTTAAGACCAACTTTGCCAAATAGACTTTAGGTTGCCTTCTTCATTTTTTTTTAAATTTTTTCCACAAAACTGTTGCTTCTGTTTTGCTCTAAAAATTCCTCCCATAGGTGCCGGAAGCACAACCCTCCATTATGCTGCATATGGTGGAAATGCACAATGGAAATGCACAATGTTGTCAAGTATGTTTCTTTTACTATTATTATTTAAACTTATGCGATTTCAAATTTCCGTTGCATTTTTTCTATTTATTTTACTTTTTTCAAATACATTGTTGTGCAGATTTTGATAGCCAGGAGTGCCAGTCTGACTGTTGAAAATGCAAAGGGGCATGCATTTTTGGTCCCGTGAATTTTGTTTGCTGAAAGAAATCAGATGCAAAACAAGATATAGATTATTAGGAATTTCTGATAATGTTTATACGTCAAAATATTTAGGATTTAGTTCAATTTCTGTTTATCGTATTATCACTTTGATTTTTTCTTATTATTATATTTCATTTCTCTATAAATATTTTATTTCCACTTTAAATGGGGTTGATGAAAGAATATTGAGATTTCAGAATTCCCTCATCTTCAGCTCTTATGTTGCAGGATTGAAGAGCTTACCTAACTTGACGAGGAAGTCCCCCGAGGACTTTGATAAAGATGACTTTGGATCCTTAATTACCATTTTCCTAGACATCACCATTGAGTTTTGTTGGATTTTGTGATTCAAATACGCAGCAAAAAATTTAAAATTAATTCCTACAAAACCCTCGCAGGATTGATGCAATTCGATTAGATTGATGAAAAGTCATGGAATCTTATCAAGATGACAAAACAGGCAAAGATTATGTAAGGGAGAGAGCGGGTTCACTTTGGTAACACCCTAACTCGAGCTTTTAGTATTCGGGATCTGATTCAGACTTTGTTACTTAGAGCAACGCCCTCTGCAGGTATCCACACGAACATTCTCTCTCTCAAAAATGAATTAGTGTGCTAGCACCCTCTCTTTTGCATTAAATGACTCTCTCTTATTTTAGGGTCTTAATGTCTTTTGCCTTTTAGAATGAGAAAACCCATTTTCTTTGCTTAATTCTACTAAAGACCCTAAAACAGATATATATATATATATATCTATCTATTGACTTCGAGATAGAGTCAGATTTTAACTAGGGTCAACTATAATTTGAATATGATTCAAAGAATCTAGATAATGTTTGTAATTCGAATATAATTCAAAAAATCTAGATAATGTCAGTAATTCGAATATGATTCAGATAATCTAGATAATGTCAGATTCAATGAACCTAGACACATCTAGTACATCGAATCTGGACATTATTAGGTTCATCGAACCTAGACACAATTAATCCAAAATTCGTTCTTGGTCTATTCTAAGTGTGCGACCCTGTAGGTTCACATATCGTTGGTAGTGGGCTTGAAATTCTATTTCTAGCCCACAAATCATAAGCGACCTCTAGCAAGACATTATGATTACCTAAGTTATGCGAATGTTAATAATCTGACATAACCTAATCCACAATAAGTATTAAAGTCCTTTTGTATCTAGATACCTTGATTGAACATAAGGCATGGTTTATGTCATCCTTATACTATTCAATCATATTATTTCTCGATCTTAAGTAGACTGATATTGATAACTTTTATCAATTCATTCTTGTATGGCCATACATTTTTCTTCAGTCTAACTTATCGAGAGACCCATAGATATCTTTCTCATAATAAATGAGGGACAAATTCCTTCTTAATTACTCATATTCCTCACATGATTTACTCTATATCCAACAACAATCTATTCTATCATCCTGTTAAAGATAATATTAGATTGTGTCAAAATATAGAACTTGTCATGTAGGAAACCATGGTAATTTCAGGTCAGAGGACTAGGATAATACTTTTGTGATGAGAATCACTTATGACAATTATCCATGCAGTATTCTCATAGTGAGTCAATCCAATACATCATTTCTCACATATATATATATATATATATCTATGAGTTGACTTAGTATCTCATACACATGATTAGTAAGACATAATCATCAATCAAACTTCATGCTAGTCTTCATTCATTATTATCCCAATAATAATGACCGACTAGGGATAATTTAGAATATAATTCAATTTTCACCTAAGAGTTTTACTATCAAGTCACATACTTGATGACCTTAGGTAGAATTAACTATTCATAGAATTAGAATAAAAAACAATAATAAAAATACATTTTTATTAATAAAATACAAATGTAATGAAATCAATATGTGGTCATTCTATGATTGGCCTAGGGCACATCACTAACAATCACCAACCTAAATCCTGTAATGAGCTTAAAGAGAAACAGCTCGATGCCCTAAAAACAGCAAACCGGGAGGATTAGAAAATGGAAAACAACATGCTGAAAACCAGTAGATGTAATGGTCCTTTAAATTTAAAGCAAGTGATCCTTTGAATTTAAAGCAAGTAATGTTGTTTTGTACATTCGTTGTCATTTGTTTTTTCCCTGTCATTCTTGGAATTGTCTATTGAAGTTCTGAATATCGTCCACAGCCATTTGATGAAAAATCAATACAATCTGATTATGTGTTTGGCACTGAATGAGGAATATCTACAATCTGTTTTAGTTTTTTCTAATTTAAAACATACAATATATCCAAGGCACGTGCGTCTTATACTAGTCACAATAAACAAACTAAAACACTATGCCTACACACAAGCATAGAACTTTAGGTTATCAACAAAGAGGAATATTTGCGATTCGTATTGAAGCAGTCCAATATTCAACATCCGTGTGATAGGAGCCTCCGGTGAATGGCCCGTTTTGTGCCACCAAATCAAAGGCCCAATGTCGTTTGCAACATTTGTTCGCCGTTTGGATGTTCCTCTAATGTACAGAGACTTGCTTAATTTATCTATTACTAAAAAATTCAAACGCGCATAGCTTTTACGTATGCCAGACTGAGACTTATCCCATCTCCTCTGTTACGCAGAAAAAAAAAAAAAAAAACCAAAACCAAAACTTTGCACCTACTGATGCACTTATTTCACCAAAAATCCGAAACTCCAGCACATAAGATCAGAGGAAAAGAAGAGGACTAAAGAGCCCATACGAAGCATATTGTTCTGCAAGCCTGTCAAATCATTTACCTGGCTTACAGGCTGTACAAGCATTTATGCTTTCAGGTGTATGATGTTTTCATACAACTGATGTACCAAAGAATCGGCCTATATATATATATATATATATTTTTTTGTATTTGCGTAAGATTATCACTTTTAGTAGTTGTGTATACGGAACGATTAATAGTCGACGCGTGCTTAAAACTCACATCATAAATGTTCTGTTTTTAATGCGATGGATTTTGGGCAATCAACGTATGAACAAGCGGCAGGGCAAGTGGAGGAAGACAACGTGGCACATGTGGCATGCAACAAATGGCTACAATACGGATTGTACGAGAACAGATGTGGGCGCGAAGCACCGGATCTCAATGCTGGCTTAGGCTGCTCACACGCTGGGCCCATTGGACAGAAAAGTTTTGGGCTGAGTTGATTCCAATTTCATCTCACTTTGCGACCCTTTTGCCCTCCAAATTAATAACAATTGCCAGTTAACTCAATTCACCTACATAATTTAGGGAAAATAATAATTAAAAAGGAAAAATAAAATAAAAATAAAATCTAATTAAACTAAAATAAAAACAACTAAAAGGCAATTAAAAGAGCAAAAAACGTATAGAATATTAACTTAAGAATATCTAATTTATTAGTATGAAACTGATTATCATAAACAAAAGAAGTTAAAAGAAATAAAAATACAAAACTTGGGTTGAAAGGAGTAATCGGAGTTCATATTCTAAAATTAAAGACCTCTCTTTTTAAAATTTATATAAAATAAAATACTTAACAAAATTTCACAAATTTTAACTCCCTAAAAATTAGATTAGAAGATGAAAAGTTTGATATATTATATGCATAGTTTAATAATTAATTAGATGACAAAAAGCTCTTGTAATTTGATCTAAAAATTGGATAGATTTTAAGACGAAAATAAAAAAAATCATAAAGAATTTTCAAAAAATTCGATTTGAGCATTCAAAATCTAACTGAAAGCTTACGATGTTTACTTTATAGTAAACATGAAAGAAAAATATAAAGAAATGATCGATTTTAAAGGCATTGGTTTTTAAAGGTCTGCAAGATGTTTAAATGAAAATAGAACATACCATTTAAATATAAATAACTAAAATTTGAACTTAAAAAACTTCAATCAAAAGCATAGGTTTATTATTAATATAATAAAGAATCATAAGATAACCTACTTGTAAGAAATAAGACCACGAGTTTCGAAAATCATGGGAGGTGTTTGTTTGGGGTTCAAGGAGTTTGAAACCAATTTTGAACCTGAGCTGGTGTTTCGCTTACAAATTAGAGGCCCAATCTTAAACTCTTGACGAGACATTTGAGACTAAAAACCACACAATTTCATAATTTAATTTCCCTTTAAACATGAACTCAGCATTCTTTCATGTGGTAATTTGACTGTAATGCCCTGAAATTAATTGAATGTTATTAGCATGAAAAATAGTGGATTAGTGTACCATAATGAATGCTTCAAACTTAATTTGGTTATTTTGTGAAATTTTTAAATTAATGTTGTTTTTAATTATTTTAATAATTTTTAATTACTTTAAATTATTTTCATTTGTTATTTCGAATTTTTAAACAAAACAATTTGACAAATGTTAAATATTTCCTATTTTACAAGACCGTGGGCGGCACACAGTTTCTACATAGTGAAACCGCCCATTTTCTTTCTAGTAATATCTTTCTTTCTTTTTCCCTCTCATTCTCGTTACTCTCTCTCTCTCTCCTTCACTCTCTTTCTCTCGCTCTCTCTCTCATTTCTCTCCCTTTTTGATTCAAAATTTTTGAGTTCAAACTTCCATCTTTGGTCAAGTGGAGACTTGGGAATGTGATTTAGCAATTACAACTACGAATCAAAGCTTAATCCAAGGTTAGTTTTCAAATTTTCAAATTTTCTTGTACTTTGAAATCTAAGTTCATTTAAGCTTAGATAACCTCTAATCTAAGTTAGAGGAACTTAAGATAACTAGAATTTAAGCTTAGTTTGAAGAAAAATGGATTTAAATCAAGATTTTTTATTTTTCTCTATTTTCATATTCATTCAAAATTTTTGTGTAAATCTTGTTTAAATTAGTCTAAAAGTGTTTTATAACAATTTTCTATCATCTATAGATGTTTTTCTATACCTGGGAATTGATAAAACAGGTTGAAATGAGAATTTGGACTCGGGAAGGCCGAAACCTGTACTTGAAAAATTCTAGAATTTTTTAGTTCGGCAGACCGAACTTCATCTTCGGCAGACTGGATTCATGAGTTCGGCAAGCCAGATTCATACGACCAGTAGGCCGAACTTGCAAAAGTTTGACCGACCGGACTTGGTTTTCTGGCCGGTCAAACTGTGGCAGGTCGAACTGCACAGTTTGGCCAGCCGAACTAGGGTGACTGGCAGGCTGAACGGGCATGGTGGAATTTTATTATTTTTTACCTGTTTTTACTGTTTTGAATCCTAATTGAGATTTTAAACTTATAATATGATTTTATAAATAAAATGGCACACTAAGGACACCATGAGATAGTTTAATAACATAGAATATCTCAAGCTAGATACTGATAGACTTAGTTATTGTACATTTAAGGTTGTTCGTGGTTTTGCAAAGCTAACATGTAGCAGACAGGGATTACGGTGAGGGATATCGGCACAAGTATTGAGGTAGGACTTCTACCCCTTTGTTTGGTAGCTAGGTTTTTAATGATTTTGGCCTTAAAAAAAATTCTTCCAAAATGTTTTCAACAAATGACATAATGTTTTGAATGTTTTCAAAAGGGGGCTTTTGGCCACACAATGATTTCTTTCAAAAATGATCTTTTACAAATGATTTCCTTCAAAATGATTTCTTCTGAAATGATTTCTCTTAAAACGAATTTCAAGGAACGGCTTAAATAAACTTTTTAAGAAATTTTCATCATTTGTCAATAAATGTATGTTCATAATGAATCGAATAATGAATGTAATTAAGAATACTTGGTAATATGGAATTTAAGTAATGATAAATATATATGAGGGCATGATGCCATATTCAGAGATCGAGTCTTGTAGCATGCGACCTTGGGGGCATGTCCCGAAATCTAGTTGGGCCACTTCGGTGGTGACACAAATATGGTTTCCTTAGAAAATAATAAAAAGGAACTTTTTGGATGAACATTTTTGTTAAGGCTTGTTTAAATGAATTTATTCAATTATTTATTCATTTATTTAATTAATTAAGGATTTATTTATTTATTAAACTTTGTCCTTTTTTTCTAAAAAAGATAAATTTTGTATTTAAAATTAATTACCTGTTTTTAAACCTTAGTCCTACTGAGCCTTTCGCTCACTTTTTACTTGTTTTCAAACCTTTCTACCTCTACGTGAAATCCAACTTAGGACCGACAGAGAGTTCACTGCCCGGACTCGCGAGTAATAGAGGATCTTAAGTAAGTTAGTAGCTGTAGTAACTTAAGGCATGTATTATTTAAATTCTATCTCATGTTGGACTGTAACTATAATAATTTATTGTCAATCTATGTGTGTGCACATATTGTGGGCTAATGGGACCCAGCACGTACCCTCTTTACCCTTTTTAATATTCTATTTCATTTTATTTTTATCTTATATGTTAAATTATCATAAATGTTTGTTTAAGAAGGATTTTAAATTAACACATTTTTCATAATTAATTAAATTCTTAAACTTATATTTTTATTTAAATTTCTTCTTAATTAACTTAATCAACTTACCACGTCACCCTCGTACTACGGGGCGTGGCAGAATGGTATCAGAGCTCAAGGTTATGAATCTTGAGAATTATACACACATAGGTACGACAATGAAAAGCCTTTGATAGTCCAATTTTGTCTCTACAATTGAGAGAGAATGGCACCTAGGCGTCATCCAGCTGTGACTGACGTAAGTTCCATGATTGAGGAATGTATGACAGGGGCATCATTTGTCACTTTTTGACAAATGGCAGCAAGGGTTAGGCCCAAAATTTTCAAAGCGAGTTGCGAGCATAAGTGCCTTAAGGAGCTTAAGCGTGTGTTTACCTCGGCTTTTGGTGAAAAATGAGGGTCCGTAGGTTGCTGAAAACCTGTTAGACTCAGTAGTAAAACATATCGATGCCCTTGGTGTATCAATAGTGTGTCGAGTGGAATTCATGACTTGTAAGTTGACAGGCAATGCTGATACATGTAAAAGTAAGCGAAGCATCTAGAGAATAATGGGAGTATTAGAGGGGAAAGTTTTAAGGAATTATTCCAAGAGCGTCATTTTTGCAGGTATGCAGAGACCACGGGATCGTTGGATTCTACTGGTTGGAATAGGGCGATGAGACGGTTTGGGAACACAAGGTTAAGTTTGATGAGTTGGCCAAGTTTGCTCCATTCGCTGTGGTATTTGAACGTGAAGAGTGTATAAAGTTCCATGAAAGGCTTAAGACATTCATTCAACAATGACAGGTGGTCTTGTGACTTCCGAATCCTAGTAGGTTAGAGTTATTAACTTTGTCGGTAGAAGTAGAACACGTTCATTACTGCGAAAATCAGGCAAGGATATCAGGAGGATCTCAGCGGAGCAATAGGAGAGGTAGCGATCGTCAAGCCTAGACAAAGAATCGGCATGGTAGCATAGCAATGGAAACAGTAGATCATCCAGCAGCAGACGAAGCAAGCCATGCCATTTCTACAGCAGCCAGGACCCATTAGAAGGAGCTGTCTAGTAAGACATACTCGACAAGGATCTTAGACCAGAGAAGGTGCAAGCTGTAAACCTCAACCTCATCTTTATCTCCACCTCAACACTTCTTTGGTTTCAACTTCATTAGTTTTCTCCACAACAATATCGACCGATGAACCCCAAGACATGGCAGTGCTAGCAGAGGAAAAGGAAGAGGCTTCAGTTCGAGTTCACACAGTGACTTGAGGGGGGTTCAGATACTCAGACTAGTGACGTGACAGTCAACAGTACAGTTCCAGTTTCTTAGTCTTTAGTTTTGGTTCTATTTGATATTAGTGCTATTCAATCTCTTGTTTTGAGTTCATGTATACATGCCTTGGGAATTGAAATAGCGGAATTTGATGAACCTTTAGTAATATCCAACCTTAGGAGTAGGTGTGTGTGTGAACCTTATGAGGTAATGATTGGGGATGGGACCTCGAGAAGTAATTTGGTTATGATCCTCGTGAGTACTTATGATTGATCTTAGGGATGGACGGGTTGTCCAAGAATGTGCAACTGTAGTTGTCGTACTAAATAGGTAACCCTAGAGATCGACAATGGGGGACGATGATCATTTACCAAGATAGTAATGATTGAGTAATGAGTAATTCATGAAAACATGTCTAGGTGTACGAGAGAAACCCAGCATGCTATATATCAATATACATATATATATATGTTACTCTTAGATCTAGGGGAGGAATCTGATGCTGCAAGAAGAAATGTAGTAATATTGGTGGCTAATGAGTTCGAGGAGGTGCTCACCGATGGGTTATTGTGATTAGCATCGCACCGGGAGGATTAAGTTGGTATCAAGTTATTCCCGAGGATCGCTTCAATTTTCATAGTACCGTATCATTTGGTGCTGGCAAGAATGAAGGAATTAAGAAAACAGCTTCAGGAACTTACGGGTAAAGGATATATTTAGGACTACTTAGGATACATTAGTTTCGTTTGCCAAGAGGTACAATGGTATGCTCAGCTTGTGCATTGGTTATCAACAGTTGAATTAGGTCACCGTGAAGGACGAATATCCCAAGCCCAAGGTCGATGAGTTATTTGACCAGCTAAGAAGTTCTTGATATTCCTCGAGAATAGATTTACGATTCGGAGGCACCAGCTGCATGCCCAAAAGGTCGAGTTCAAAGCATATCATTTTGAGTAAGGCATCTCAGTTGATTCATCTAACATTAAGGCTACAGTATGGTGGGGGCGACTGAAGATTGCAGCCGAGATTCACAGCTTTTTAGTACTTGTTGGGCACTGTAGAAAAGTTCGCAAAGGGTTTTCCAAAGGTAGCAGATCCGTTGATACAGTTGATCAGACAAGGGATGTAGATGCACTTTCTAATAGTTGAGAAGTTGGTTGACTACCATTTTTGAACTAGCGATATTGAACAGTGATGAGTTTTATGAGATCTACACTACTATAGTAGGACAAAGACTTGGGCGTGTATTGATGCGACATGAACTAGTTATGATTTATGGATTGCAACAGTAAAAGCCTCGTGAGCAAGACTTCCCTACTCATGGTTTAGAGCTCGCCGTAGTGACTACGCTTTGAGGGATCGACAGAAGCCACTTGCTGGAGTAATATTTCAAGTATTCTCAGATCATAGGGGCTCAAGGTATTTGTTCACTCAGAGAGATTCAAATTGAGGCAGTAATGGTAGGTAAAATGTATAGAGGACCAGGATATTTCACTACGGTATCATCCAGGTAGGACCATCCTGGTGGTAGACGTGCTTAGCAGGAGGTCTTGGGAGATTCGCGTGTATCTGACACTGAAGGACTGGTTAGAAATGCTACCGTGGGCAAGACTGGACTGCAGTACCATGAAGACTACGATTAGGCATTGGCGTATTTCAAGAATTTGATTTTAGTACTTGTTCAGATGGTGAGGTAAAATTAGTGGTGAGATCAATATCTTCAGGGAGAGTGGACGCAAATGCGGACCGAGGAGTAGTTTGAAGATTGGAGGTATTCCTACCGGCAGATTGTTGTGATCTCAGGGAACATCTGACAGATTTCTTCTCTGGGTTGCCGAGGACAGTGCAAGGATGTAATGAGATTTGGGTTGTCATTGGCAAGTCGGAGAAATCAATGCGTTTAATCCCATTAGGTCCTAGTGTTTGCAACAAGTTCTTGGAAGATTCAGGTACAACAGTAAATATCAGGTAGGCATCAAGATGACACCATTTGAAGCACTATATGGATGATCATGTCGGTCACCGGTGTGTTAGGTAGAACCATATGAGATTCGCGATAGCAACAAGAAAGTCACCATGATACGGGATCGATTGAAAGCAACTCAAAATAGGCAGAAGAGCTACGCGGATAGGAGACGTCGACCATTAGAGTTCAAGGTAGGAGATTTTGTCCTCTCGAGGGTGTCACCTCGTAAACGCATCATGCAGTTCGAAGTAAATAGCAAGTTTGCACCGAGGTATGTTGATCGTTCGAGATTACTCAGCGTGTGGGTGTGGTTGCCTATTGCTAGATCTTCCTCTAGAACTTTCTTATGTTCACGATGTATTTCATGTGTCAATGCTTCAGAAATGTTCACCCGAGCAGAATAAGATAGTCTCGTTTCAAGACGTACAGATCTAGGAAGACACGACATACGAGGAGATGACGGTTTAGCTTATTGATTGGAAAGTGATTAGCTTACGACGTCATGATATGCCACTACTAAAAGTCGTGTGGCAGCATCACGGGGTTGATGAAGCCACTTGAGAATTTGAATCGAGTATGCGAGAGTTGTATCCGCATTTGTTTTGTTTTTGGAATGAATTGTAAATTTCAAGGGCGAAATTTCTTTTAGGGAGCTGTAACACCCTGAAATTAATTGAATGTTATTAGCATGAAAAATGGTGGATTAGTATGCCATAATGAATGTTTCAAACTTAATTTGGTTATTTTGTGAAATTTTTAAATTAATGTTGTTTTTAATTATTTTAATGATTTTTAATTACTTTAAATTATTTTAATTTGTTATTTTAAATTTTTAAACAAAACAATTTAACAAATGTTAAATATATCCCGTTTTACAAGACTGTGGGTGGCACACGGTTCCTATACAGTGAAACCGCTCATTTTCTTTCTATTAATATCTCTCTCTTTTTTCCCTCTTATTCTCGTCACTCTCTCTCTCCTTCACTCTCTCTCGCTCTCTCCTTCTGCCTCGCTCTCTTTCTCATTTCTCTCCTTTTTTGATTCAAAATTTTGGAGCTCAAACTTCCATCTCCGGTCAAGTGGAGAATTGGGAACATGATTTAGCAACTACAACTACGAATCAAAGCTTAATCCAATGTTAGTTTTTAAATTTTTAAAACTTTTTCAATTTTTTAATTTTTCTTGTACTTTAAAATCTAAGTTCATTTAAGCTTAGAAAACCTCTAATCTAAGTTAGAAGAACTTAAAATAACTAGAATCTAAGCTTAGTTTGAAGAAAAACGGATTTAAATCAAGATTTTTTATTTTTCTCTATTTTTCTCTATTTTCATATTCACTCAAAATTTTTGTGTAAATCTTGTTTAAATTAGTCTAAAAGTATTTTATAATGTTTTTCTATTATCTATAGATGTTTTTCTATACTTGGGATTGATAAAATAGAATTTGGGCTCGGGGAGGCCGAGACCTATAGTTGGAAAATTTTAGAATTTTCTAGTTTGGCAGGCCGGATTCATACGACCCGCAGGCCGAACCTAGAAAAGTTTGGCCGACCGGACTTGGTTTTCTGGCCGGTCGAACTGAAGTTTGGCCAGCCAAACTAGAGTGACCGGTAGGCCGATCGGGCATGGTGGAATTTTGTTATTTTTCACCTGTTTTCACTGTTTTGAACCACAATTGAGATTTTAAACTTATAATATGATTTTATAAATACAAATGGCACACTAAGGACACCATGAGATAGTTTAATAACATAGAATATCTCAAGCTAGATACTGATAGACTTAGTTATTGTACATTTAAGGTTGCTTGTGGTTCCGCGGAGCTAACGTGTAACGGACTGGGATTACGGTGAGGGATACCGGCACGAGTATTAAGGTAGGACTTCTACCCCTTTGTTTGGTAGCTAGGTTTTTAATGATTTTGGCCTTAAAAAAAAATCTTCCAAAATGTTTTCAACAAATGACATAATGTTTTGAATGTTTTCAAAAGGGGGCTTTTGGCCACACAATGATTTCTTTCAAAATGATCTTTTACAAATGATTTCCTTCAAAATGATTTCTTCTGAAATGATTTCTCTTAAAAAGAATTTCAAGGAACGGCTTAGATAAACTTCGTAAGAAAATTTCATCATTTGTCAATAAATGTATGTTCATAATGAATCGAATAATGAATGTAATTAATAATACTCGGTAATATGGGATTTAAGTAATGGTAAATATATATGAGAGCATGATGCCATATTCAGAGATCGGGTCATGTAGCGCGCGACCTTAGGGGTAGGTCCTGAAACCCAACTGGGGCCACTTCGGTGGTGATACAAATATGGTTTGCCCAAAAAATGATAAAAAGGTACTTTCTTGATGAACATTTTTGTTAAGGTTTGTTTAAATGAATTTATTCATTTATTTAATTAATTAAGTATTTATTTATTTATTTATTAAACTTTGTCCCTTTTTTTTCTGAAAAAGGTAAATTTCGTTTTTAAAATTAATTACCTGTTTTTAAACCTTAGTCCTATTGAGCTTTTCGCTCACTTTTTACTTGTTTTCAAACCTTTCCCCCTCTAGGTGAAATCCAGCTTAGGACTGATGGAGAGTCTACTACCCGGACTCGCGAGCAATAGAGGATCTTGAGTAAGTTAGTAGCTGTAGTAACTTAAGGCATGTATTATTTAAATTCTATCTCATGTTGGACTGTAACTGTAATAATTTATTGTCGATATTATGTGTGTGCATACATTGTGGGCTAGTGGGACCCAGCACGTACCCTCTTTGTCCTTTTTAATATTCTATTTCATTTTATTTTTATCTTATTTGTTAAATTATAAAAAATGTTTGTTTAAGAAGGATTTTAAATTAACACGTTTTTTATAATTAATTAAATTCTTAAACTTATATTTTTATTTAAATTTCTTCTTAATTAACTTAATCAACCTACCACGTCACCTCTTGTACTACGGGGCGTGACATTGACTCATTTTTCATATCCAAACGTAATTTTAGATTTCAAATTTTATTTTGAATTCTAATTTCAAGCCACATTTTCAAACTTTTCGTCTCAAGCCTAAAAAATTCAAACCATCATGATTCAAGCCTCTGAAACAACTGGATAAATGATTTACAAAAGTCTAGGGTTTTGATGAAAATTTAGTTAAAACAACTAAACTTTCAAGTTGCTTTTTAATAACTTAAATCATTCATAATATACATAAAACAATCTTATAAATGAAAATCCTGTGGAAAACATTCTATCCTCATGATATATTTAGAACTTGTCAAAATTACAAATAAACACAATCATTAAACAATTAGGGTTTATAACCCTTCCATGAAATTAAATGACTATCAATTATGGAGACATAAGATATTCATCCAAAAACATGTGGAGCACTATAGAGTGATGCAAAGAAAAATAAAAAAGCAGGAGAAGAGGAATTAGAGATTTAAAAAGAGTTAGCGATGTTTTTTAAGGGTTAATGAGAAGAAAGCACTCGTGACAAATCTTGGTTTTAGAACACGATTTTCATAAACATAGCAAAAAAGTGGTAAAAGTGCCGAACGCAAATAACAAAATTATTTTTAAAATTTTTACAAAACATGCTATAGATTATATTAATTTAGTGCTAAATAAATAAATAAATATATAAATCTTCGCTTACTCGAATGAAGACGAGAGACAGAAACTTTTCTAGCAGGAAAAAGACAGGGCCATTTGGTATTGTTTTTAAAATTGGTGAAAATGTTTTTGTTTTGAAAAATAAGAATTTTTTTAGAATTGTGCTGAAAATGTTTTTAAAATTTTTGCCTCAAAAAGCATGTGAAAACATTTTCAAAAATTTTGAAAACAAAAACAAATAGGGCTGACGTTTTTAATTTGAAACAATCATCTTCCTCCCTATAGTCCTCTGCGCTCAATGGATGAATGGGTGAGTATACGCAGAATTAAAGATTTCTAAAGATTACTATCTTTTTTTAGCCACCTTTTAATCTCAATGCATGAGGAAAGCGAGTCTTGGGATGGAGAATACTTTTCTTCTTTCTTTTTCTCTTTACATGCCTAAGGAGGTTTTGATAAAGTTCTCTCAATCTCTCCAAGACTTACACAGTATGTAGAACGAATAGGGACCTCTATTTACAAAGAATACTCATAAAATTCTGAAGGCTTCCTTTATTTTAATTTAAATATCAAATATTTAATTAAAATAAAAGAGAAAATATTCTTTTTTCTTATACTAAGATAATGAAAGGACCAAAAAAATCCATAAATTAATAAGTATAATTAATTAAAGATTTTACCATGACTATGCCATCAAGTTCATAGGAAAATATAAGCTTAGAATTTATAAGTTTAGGTTTCGGTAAGAAATATGAGAAATGTTCATGAGAAAGCACAAAAATCTAAGAAAATAATTGATTTTAGACAAGTCAATACATTTTTTAATAGTCTAAGCAAGACTTGGGTTCAATAGTTAAGCATTAGATTAATTATGTTATATAAAACTCAAGAATTTAAGTCAAGGGTTTTCTTAAAAAACCCAAACATTTAACGTGGAAATTCCAATGAAATTTCTACAATTTTATAATTAGAGTGAATTCTGTAGTATTCAAAATCGTTAAGCATCTCAATGATATTTTTAGAAAAACTATTTAAGTCAGCAGATCTTTCATCTTAAAGTTAAAGATGAATGGAGCCTATCAAGGAGGAACCTTAGATTTAATAAATTAGAGTTTCAAGTAAAAGGAAAGGTGTACATATTGAGTAAAGGTGCACATATAGACACGTTAATGTAGTTAAACGAAATTAATAAGCTCTTACTTAATTTCAAGAGTTTATTATTAGTGAAATCGAGAAATTAATATTACAAGCACTAAGAACCTAGTCCATTATAGTAAAGGGTGAGAAAATCCTAGAATTTAATAATGTAGTTTACATATTTAAATCAAGGATTTTTTAGAAAATATTATGTATGAATTTTGTGATTGAAGAATTTATGAAATTAATATAAGAATATTTCAAAAATTCTATAGTAAAATTTATAGTTAAATTTATTAACTATCATAATTTAATAGATTGAATGATAAATTCTACAGCAACTAAGGGGGAAGAAATTTCAATCTGTAAATAACTTAAGAAATTTAGTTATGAGAATTTTCGAGCGCAGTATTAAGTTAGCAGTGTACAGAGAAGCACCCCAAAGCAAATTAGATTCGTATCAACTAAGTCAGTCATTGCTAATAGTATAGAAAGCATTTGCTTAAGGTGTAAATTGCAAGAATAAATTTGGGACAAAAATCCCTTAAATCAAGCTTCCACCCATGATGATTGTATTTGGCAATCAATAGGACAAAACCTACACTTCACTCCATACTATATTTGGTGCCACACTTAGGGAATTCTAAGCCATGTTTAAGCTTCATTAGATCACTTAAGAGACTAATTAATCTTGGGTTAG